>JASPKZ010003045.1:600000-767500 GCA_030220185.1 Diploptera punctata | reverse complement strand
TTCAAAAAACGTTAAACTGAAAATATATAAAACTATTATTCTACCAGTTATATTATATGGATGCGAAACATGGACTCATACTTTAAGGGAGGAAAGGAGATTACAAGTATTTGTGAATAAAGTACTTAGGAAAATTTTTGGACCAAAGAGAGATGAACAGACAGGTGAATGGAGAAGACTGCATAACAGTGAGTTACATGGTCTTTATAGGAAGCCAGATATAATGAGAACAGTTAAGTCTCGTAGACTGCGATGGGCAGGACATGTTGCACGAATGGGGAATGAAAGACGTGCATGGAAGCTTCTTGTAGGAAAACCAGAGGGAAAACGCCCAGTTGGTAGACCAAGAATGAGGTGGGAGTACGACATTCACTATGATTTGAGGGAAGTAGATTATACAAGGAATGATTGGAAAACATTAGCTCAGGATAGGGATATATGGAGAGCTTATGTCCGCGCGGCCATGAACCTACGGGTTCGATAGTGGCAGTGAGTAAGTTACATAATTGTAAATGTCAGCATAATCATGGCATTATTATTATTGTCCCGCGCCATAGTCGAGTGGTTAAGGCGCAGAGCTGCGGAAGTTGCGTTGTTTTGAGTCTCCATGGGGGGGGGAAGATATTTTCTAATGGAATTTCGGTCAGTGTCCACCTAGCATCGTGAGACAATTGGGTGGCTGCAATAAGTAGCGGCTCCAGGTTGAGAAAACCAGCTGTAACGACTGAGGGACCCGACATGATGACCACATGTCACCCCTATACTGGCAGGACCTCTGTGATTAACACATGTGGACGTGAGGCCAGCAGCCGGCTGGTATGCCAAGGGCCTTCTAGGCCTGTCACGCCATAGAGTATTATACTTATTATTATTATTAGTATTATTATTATTATTATTATTATTATTATTATTATTATTATTATTATTATTATTATTATTAAGGTTACTCAGAAAAATATTAGAATGGTGTCCATATCTTACTCCATATTTTGACTAGTGGTTATGCTCCTTGCCTCTGGTCCCGAAGGTTGCGGGTTCAAACCCGGCCGGGGTCGATGGATTTTTTAGGATGGAAAAAATCCAAGGAGCAAGTCCTCCGGGAGGGACTTTAAGCCGTGGGTCCCGAGTCTGAAGATTTTCTGGCTTGTAAAAGATCCTTAAGCCTGAATGAAAAGGCCTCTAAGCAAAATTTACCGAATTTTCCCGTCCTAGTACTACCTTGGTTTCCTAGATGTCAGTATGAGGCGGAACGCTGACCACGGACCACTCAAATGACATCTATATGAAAACAAGTGTAACTAAAAATTGGTATGGTTCAAATTCTTCCCTGTAGGGGGAGAGCGCATAAATCTGTGTTAAGGGAAACATGGGCTTACAAGACAAGACAAGATTTTGAGAAATTTTAGCCCGTACGTATGTAGGCCTACATATAAATCCTAGCCCTGATGATTGCGATATGACCTTGTTACCCTCAGCTCTCACACAGAACCGGTAATTCCTGAAATACTGAAATAAGTATGACGATTGTGTTGTGTTTAATTAATATGATGATTACACAATTCATTTAAATTGTTTCACCGCCGAGAAGCCATTAAAAGGATGCTGAACACCTAACTACTGCACAACTCACCAAATTGCTCAGAAGCTCAATTACATAGGCCTACTCACCTTACACATTGCCTTAGAGCCACCCATACGCTTTCCTATGTTTGCAGTTTCTAGACCAAGTTAATTGAATTACGCTTATTTTCGTAAAGATGTCGTGGATTGCAACTAAGGTATTACTTGGATCACATAGGTCGGTCAATTCAGGTTTAAGCTTCTTTTACGAGCCTAAATATCATCAAATTCAGGACCCACAACTTAAAGTCCCTCCCGAAGAACTTGTTCCTTGGATTTTTCAATCCTAAGAATTTAATCCACCCAGGTGGGGTTTGAACTCGCGGCCCTTTGAACTAGAGGTAAGGAACATAACCACCGTGTGCTTTATGGTCCCATTTTATAGGTTTACGGAATATATATTTCTTTTGTTAATTAAATCATATGTTTACAGTTATGTTGTATGAAAACAAACATGTCCGCCGCTAGATCGATTTTTAAATTTCAATTCTCAGCTCAGCCCAATACACACACTCGTAATGCTTGGATTTACAGCAAAGAGAGATGAACAGACAGGTGATTAGAGAAGACTACATGATCTTCATGGCAAACCAGTTACATCTCATAGACTGTGATGAACAGGACATGTGGCACCAATGGGGAATGAAAGAGGACAATGGAAACTCCTTACAGGAATTCTGGAGGAAAATCGCTTATTAGGTAGACCAAGAATGAGGTGGGAGAATAACATTAATCATAATTTGAGGGACATGAATTGTACAGGGAGTATTGGAAATTATACAGGATAGGGAAGTATGGAGAGCTTATGTTCATACGACCATGAACCTCTGGGTTATTTATTTATTTATTTATTTACTTACTTACTTACTTACTTACTTATTTACTTACTTACTTACTTACTTACTTACTCACTCACTGGTACTATGAAACCCGTAGGTTCAAGGCCGCGCGGACATAAGCTCCCCATACATCCCTATCCTGAGCTAATGCCTTCCAATCATTCCCTGTATTAATCTACTTCCATCAAATCATGGTTAATGTTATTCTCGCACCTCATTCTTGGTCTACCAACTGGGCGTTTTCCCTCTGGCTTTCCTACAAGAAGCTTCCATTCATTCCCCACACGCGCAACATGTCTTTATTTATTTACTTATGTATTTTAATTATTTATTTATTTTACTTGATGTCGTTAAGACCGTAAAGTCTTCACTAGGGGTAAAGAGTACGGCGAGCTTGTTAGTTAGTATAAAAATATTTGTTTGTTAAGCCAAACCCTCAAGTTGCCAATACAACTTGATTTGCATATAAAGTTAATGAGATAGGTTGGGCCACGTGCGATATGAACCACAAAGTTATGATGTGTTGTGTTTTTATTTATGTGTTTTTTCATTGAAGTTAGAGAAAATGCAACATTATACAAGCCCTGTTCACGTATCCATTAATATTTATAGAAGTACAGGTGTTCTTTGTTGTACACTCATTTATTTTATCAACCAAACTTGACACTGATAAAAGTTATCAATTTGCAGAAGTCCTATACTCATATTTCTTATGTTTGAACGGGGTATTTTATTATTTCAAAAATAGATACAAAGATCATCGGTTGATTAATGTCATTGACATCTTCCGATTCCTAGTAGCCAATTTTGTCGGTCCATCCAATCTCCTGGTTGTAGATGTTTCTCCTTCATGTATAAACATATTCCCTGACCCCAGGAGGTTTTAGGTCTTCCTCTGCCTCGTCTGCCCTCAGGTTTCCATTCCAAAACACATTTTGGTAGCCGATCATCTTCCATTCCCTGGACATGTCCTTACCATCTTAATTGCTGAGTTTTCAAAAATTACCATCATCCATGCAAGTATTAGGCCGTGTGGCCTGTTACGGTCTCAAAGATAAATTTTCCATCCAGCGCTTTTTCTGGACATCCCAGCGATCTTTTGCCTTGGGGGCAGTAGCGAAGTATATCTTTGGAATTCTATGAGACGGCATTCATTGAAGATGGGCTTTCCAGTTGTTCTGGTAGTTTTGTATATGGTGAAGAATGGGTTCTACATCCAACTCTTCCATAATTTCCTCATTTCTTTTATGGTCCCACTTTGTGTAGCCTGCTGTACGGTGCATAAATCGCATCTCATTTGCTGTTATTCGGCTTTCATCTCTTCTTCGTATTGTCCATATTTTCAAAAATAATTACTCCAATATTCTTTTCTATTTGCTGATGATCAGTTACTGATAGCAGAAGATTATGAAGATTTAGAGAGCATGATAAAAAAACTGAAGGAGGAATATGAAAAATGAGGATTAAAGATAAATTTGGACAAAACGAAGTATATGGTAATAGGAGATAGATCAAAACTGCTGATTTTAGGAGACGGACATGCAAAAATAAAAGCATGTGACGAATATGTATATTAAGGGGCAAAAATGAGTGCATGTGGGTAATGATGCTGACATTAAATGGTGTTTTATGGGATCAGGATATAAGTTGTAAAACTAAAACAAACATTTTTAATACAATACTAAGGAGTGCAATGACACAAGGTGCAGAAACAAGGGAATTAAAATCTAGAATAAATAAATTAAATTCTGTAGAAATGTATTTTTGGAGGCGTTCAGCTGGAATTTCTAGAAGAGATAAAATAACAACAGTGTATTTATTTTATTGCATAAAACTTTCCTCATTCAAATCTGGGACTGACGTTGCATTTAGAATACACATAACATCCAGTGCAGCAGCTGCCACAAAAGTCATGTTTGACATCAAAGCAATATCCACACCGTCACTAAAAACGGCCATGGCCTTGTTCAACGCAAAAAAATAGTTCCCATCGCAACCTATGGAATAGACCTCATTTGGGAGGAGCTGAGTCTAAGAGATCTAATAACTTTGGAAGCTGTCAAATCACAATTCTTAAAAGCTGCCCCAGGTGTCTCAAAACACACAAAGTCGAGGCTAGCATATGAACCCTTCTTCACAGGGCTACCATCCACAGACAGCTCAAATAAACTACTTCAGGAAAGGGAGAAGAAGAGACAAGAGATATGGACTTTTATACAACAAAAGCCATGACAAACAGATCCTGGACCAACACCAATCAAGAAATCCGACACCTGGTGAACTCAATAGCAGTGCATGGATATGCAAGAGCAAGTGTTTCCACGATCCCGGGAACAACTGTGTGTGTGAACTGTGCGACCGTTACCATGTAACCATCTGCACAAAACGAGGGATATCCCTGGTAGAATTCTGCAAATAACAAACTATGTGAATCAAATTAATGACAAAACTTATGTAACATATATTTTCTGCACAACTTGTGCGCATTTATTCTGTTATTAAAACTTTCCTCATTAGAGGATTGCCACAAGCACAAAGTGATATAGGCAATTAATTTTCGAAATTAATGAAACTCGTTTTGTAAAACAATACATGAATATCAAAACTTCATTAATAAAAAACAACAATTAAAATGATATGGTCATGTAAATACAATGATAGAAAACAGATCCCCAAGAAGAATACTAGAATGGGTGCCACTTGGTAGAAGAAGAAGAAGAAGAGGATGTCCAAAAACAACTTGGATTGGTGGTATTTTGAGCAGCATGATAGAAAATGAATTAGATAATGGATATTGGATAAGAACGACCCATACAAACGAGCACTGCCAACCTTTGTGGGTGCCGGACACAGTCACTGACGGTATTTCGTTCATCTGCCCCTGCGATGCTGCATCTGGCGTGGTCCGCCGGCACCCTTGTCATTCGTACACCTCTATATGGGGGGCTTCATCTCATCTCATTCCTCGATCCGACCATTTGTTGGACACGAGTTGAGAATATTTTATTTTATCTCTATTCTGTCCGTAGGATTATTCACAAGCGGATGTGAGACCAGCAGCATGGAGAGAGTTACAAACATGACATGCTGCACGGAACTGTCAATTTGTTTGTTACTAAAACCTCGCTGTAACATTACATTAACATTGTAACATAGTTCATTGATCTTTAAAATGCGTTTTGTTTCTTTATTTCGTTTCTCTGAACTTACTGGACACAATGAAAATACTTTTCTTATGGTCCACTATGTCATTGTGATACGAAATTAAAGGGAAATTCTACAAGTCCTGTTCTATTTAACTTGAAATACAGAGTGAGGCAGAAAAACTTTCACAAGATGTTGAGGGATGTTGATGAGTGGTCTGCGGCCATGGGTTGTTCGAACCCGGAGGTTCATGGCCTCACGGACATATCCTGAGCTAATGCCTACGAATCATCCCCTGTATAATTCACCTGCCTCAAATCATGGTTAATATTATTCTCCCACCTCATTGTTGACCCACCTACTCGGGGCTTTCTCTCTGGTTTCCCTACAAAAAGTTTCCTAACATTTAGAGATTTTCAGGGACAATTAACGTTTATAGCATATTGTCCCACATACTATGGGGTCGGAGCTAAAAAAAGGGGGGGCTTCGGCACTAAAAAGCTTAATTGGCTTACGCTGCTAAACTACGCGTATACACTACATTAATGTACGGTACACGGAATTTAATATATATAAAAAAATATATAAACAAAGTCCGCGACAGTATATGTCTATCTTTTACGGAAAAATCACAATAACCATTTTTGTCTTTTAGCTCATTCTTGCTAGGAAGATGGGGATAAATAGATTCCCGGGGAACGCCGATTAATCAGCACGGAGTACCTAAACATAATTACGATATAAATTTATAGTTATTTTTCTTTTTACTTATTCAAGAAAACTTTTTTTTTAATACCCCAGTTTGTCATGTCGACATTTCTGATATTCTCTTCTGGCATTAGCTTAATTGTAACCCACTTGTGAAGTTGGTGCGCCTGGAAGGCGGAGTTACGTTACCCCGATGATATGGTGGGTGATAAATGATAATGAAGCGCCAGGAGGGTTCTTAACCTAAACTTAACCTAAATTCCAGACCATGGGCAACCACAGCAATAATTCCTTTTTTAATGAAAAACTCCTATAGTTTGACCGGGAATCGAACCCGGGACCTCATGAACAGTAGTCTGACGACTAGCCCATGGGGCCTTTATATTCAACTAAACATAAAAATATATATTGTTTTTATTTATTTAGGTATAGCAGCACACGCACAAAAAGTACGGTGCGTGCAGACAAACAGTTTTCGGACTCTTTTGAAATCCACAATGGGTTGAAGCAAGGTGATGCACTATCTCCTCTACTATTTAATTTTGTATTAGAGCTGCCATCAAATCTTTAGAGGATGAGCAAGGTCTACAACTCAATGGTATTAATAAGCTGTTAGTTTATGCTGATGATGTAGTACTATTGGCCGATAGCGAGGAGATACTAAAGGACAACACGCACACACTATTGAGTAACACTAAGAAATTGGGACTGGAAGTAAACATCAATTAAACTGATATGTTCACACATATAAATACATTATATAATGGAAATGGACAGTTAATGGCAAATGAGAGGAATTTTGAGGAAGTGGCTGAATTCAAATACCTAGGAACAATAATCACAAATAGGAATGAGATGCACAAAGAAATTAAACATAGGTTCAATTCTGGAAATGCGTGCTATTATGCATTGCAGAGACTCTTGATGTCCCAACTCCTTTCAAAAAACAAACTGAAAATATATAAAACTATTATTCTACCAGTTATATTATATGGATGTGAAACACGGACTCTTACTTTAAGGGAGGAAATGAGATTACGAGTATTTGAGAATAAAGTACTTAGGAAAATTTTTGGACCAAAGAGAGATGAACAGACAGGTGAATGGAGAAGACTGTTTAACAGTGAATTACATGGTCTTTATAGGAAGCCAGATATAATGAGAACAGTTAAGTCTCGTAGACTGCGATGGGCAGGGCATGTGGCACGAATGGGGAATGAAAGACGTGCATGGAAGCTTATTGTAGGAAAACCAAAGGGAAAACGCCCAGTTGGTAGACCAAGAATGAGGTGGGAAAATAACATTAACTGTGATTTGAGGGAAGTAGATTATACAGGGGATGATTGGAAAACATTGGCTCAGGATAGCGGTATATGGAGAGTTTTTGTCTGCGCGGCCATGAACCTACGGGTTCGATAGTGCCAGTGAGTTAGTTATAGCAGCGCACGCAGGTTAATAGCCAGTGCTCAGTAAATGGTTGAGTAATTTCATGGTTCGGCTCGAGACATCATTTTATGTCGTCCTCGTTTCTCAAATAACAGCCACATTTTGTAAAGAAGCGACTGTGAAATCAGTGTGTTTCTGTCATCGTGTCTAACAAATACTCAGTTTTGTTTTGTTAATATTTATCTACAACATGTTACTTTATCATTACTTCAACTATTTTTGTCAACTGTTTTCTTTTCGAAGCAAAATCACTGTTTACTGTTCCTTTATTCCATGTGTAACATTTTTAAGTTGTTTATTTTAAATACTTTTACGTTGTGTTTCCAAATGAGTTTTATCTCTGGAGAACGATTAGCAAGTTGCTCACAGCACGAGGTGTTACTTCCACCACCACCACCACCACCATCACAATAATAATAATAATAATAATAATAATAATAATAATGATAATAATAATAATAATAATAATAATTTTATTTATATACAGAATTTTAATGTTTACACATCTTTCTGTGCCTAAAGTTTTATTTTTCTTCTCCACTCGTCTCTCTCCATCCAATCCATGTCCTCCAGTCCTCTTGCTCTCATTCCAGTTCTTATTTCCTGCATCCACGAGTTTCGAGGTCTTCCTCTCCTCCTTCTTTCAGGTGGACACCATACCAATGTTTTCCTGGGTAATCTTTCTTCTTGCGTTCGTCGTACGCGCCCATACCAATTTAATTGCTTATACCGTATATAATCTACTATTGAATAACCAATATTAATTTTTTCTCTTATGGCAGTATTTCTTATTTTGTCTAATTTAGAACATCTTGCTGCTCTCCTCAAGAAATCCATTTCCATCGACATAAGTTTTTGTTCTAAGTTTTTGTTGAATTTCCAAACTTCAGCTCCATATGTGACAGCACTTCTCACTATTGAATTATATATTTGTAACTTATTTTTGCTGGTTATATGTCTGTTCCATAAGACTCCATTCACCATTGCTGTTATTGCTCTACCTTTATTTATTCTGTTCTTAATATCACTTTCTTGTTTATCCTCTTTATCTAATTTTACTCCCAGATACTCAAATTCTTCACATCCTCTAATATACACCTTTTCATCTTCTAATATCATATCTTCGGTTTCGGCTTCACATCCCATATAAAATATTTTTCTAAATTTATTTTCAAACCCCAGTTAATAATAATAATAATAATAATAATAATAATAATAATAATAATAATAATAATAATAATAATATTGATAATATGATATGAAACATGGACGCTTATTTTAAGGGAGTAAAGGAGATTACGAGTATTTGAGAATAAAGTTCTTAGATACATTTTTGGACCAAAGAGAGATGAACAGACAGGTGAATGGAGAAGACTACTAAACAGTGAACTACATGGTCTTTATAGGAAGCCAGATATAATAAGAACACGTATATTACGTATTTCGGGCTAAATGGTCGTGGTCTGGTTTTATTAACACTCAACGTTTCGTCTACTACTGCAGTAGACATCCTCAGGAGATTCTGCGTGCTCTTTGACCTCCTAACTCTTGGAATGTCGGCTGCAGACTGGCTGTGCATAAAATACATGTGTTCATCATAATTCTAATCAAAATATAATTGTAAATTTTTCACGTCCCAACTCCTTTCAAAAAACGTTAAACTGAAAATATATAAAACTATTATTCTACCAGTTATATTATATGGATGCGAAACATGGACTCTTACTTTAAGGGAGGAAAGGAGATTACGAGTTTTTGAGAATAAAGTTCTTAGGAAAATTTTTGGACCAAAGAGAGATGAACAGACAGGTGAATGGAGAAGACTACATAACAATGAACTACGTGGTCTTTATAGGAAGCCAGATAAAATGAGAACAGTTAAGTCTCGTAGACTGCGATGGGCAGGACATTTGGCACGATGGGAAATTAAAGACGTGCATGGAAGCTCCTTGTAGGAAAGCTAGACGGAAAACGCCCAGTGATAGACCAAGAATGAGATGGGAGAATAACATTAACTGTGATTTGAGGGAAGTGGGTTATACAGGGATGATTGGAAAGCATTAGCTCAGGATAGGGATGTATGGAGAGCTTATGTACGCGCGGCCATGAACCTACGGGTTCGTTAGTGCCAGTGGTTTAGTTAGTTTTAGTTAATCTCATCCCTATTTGTGGTTATTGTTCCTAGGTATTTGAATTCAGCCACTTCCTCAAAATTGCCCTCATTTGTCATTAGCTGTCCATTTCCATTAGGCCTATATAATGTACATGTGTGGCCATATATATATATAGTTTTATTGATGAAAAGACAGAAGGATAGAATACAGACGGCAGAGATGAGGTTCCTAAGACAAGTAAAAGGATGTACAAGACTTGATAGAATAAGAAATGAGGATATAAGAGAAGAACTGAAAGTACAGCCTTTATTGGATAAAGTCACGAATTACAGACAGAAATGGATTGATCACATGGATGGAATGAGTAAGGAGAGATATCCATTGTTAGCAAGAAATTATAAAGCAAGAGGAAGACGTGATGTTGGAAGACCTAGAAGACGTTGGGCTGATGCATTATGAAGTCGGAACGGGCAATTGCCTAATCCCTGAAGTGATGATGATGATGATGTTTACTTCCAGTCCCAATTCCTTATATTTACTCAATAGAGTGTGTGCGTGTTAGCCTTTAGTATCTCCTCGCTATCACCCCTACATCATCAGCATAAACTAACAGCTTATTAATACCATTGAGTTGTAGGCCTTCTTTATCCTCTAAACATTTTATGACATGCTCTAGTATAAAGGATATATAAGAATATAACTTTCAGTATATAAATATCTAATATCAAATTTCTTGAAAAATGTTTTAAAAATATAATTCCAAGTAAAATTTCACGCAAATAGAGAAGTGGTAGATGATTGAGATCCTTATTTTGGTTTCCAGGTAATTCCCCGGTGATTTATGTTACGGTTCTAGAAATCTTCAGTCAGAAAACATAATTTGAACTCTTTAACGTTCCGGCGTTTATTTCTCCAATTTCACAACAAGATCCGGTCCCTTTGAGGCTGATTGATATATGTCGGTAATAAGAGTGTCTTCTTTCACACCTCTGCCATTTTCCTTTGTGAAATATAAAAACATTATAAATCCAGAGGTGAAGACAGTTTTGTGCAACTGTTACGTCTTATTAGCAGGCCTGCTTTCTCTAATTATCTCTCTCATTTAGAAACTAACCCAAGTGACCGCTCCTCTCTACACTGATTTGTGGCAGTTTTAAATATCTAGAAATTGTTGACTTATTTATAAAAATACACACTCGTGTACTTTTAATGTAGAACGGATTCATTTCATTAGAAACCTCGAAAACTCCCGGTAGATTGAAATTTTGGAGTTTTCAATTTTTTTGAAAATGTTGAATATTAGTAAAAAAAACAAGATTATAGACTTGAAATTTGGGATATATATGTATATATATATGTCCACTGCTGTGGTTTCGAGGTAGCGTGCTGCCTTGTCACGCAGCGGGGCCGGTTTGATCCCCGGTCGGGACAGTTTTTTTGGGTGAGGTTTTTATCGGGGTTTTTCCTCGCCTGTAAGACAAATGTCAGGAAAACTTTAAGGCCCAAACGGTCCCCGAAATCATATGGTCATCATCATCATCCTTATCATTATCATCACCATCATCATTCACCAGTATGGAAAGCAATGGGAAGCTATCACACCTACAATTCCCTAGTAAAGCTGCAAGCACAGCATTAAAAATGCTATGATTGTAGCGATGGACCTGCCTTCGGGCAGAATTACTGTGGATGTATATGTATATATATATATATATATATATATGAATAAGACATTTTTCTTGTGTTTTCCGCGTCTTGGATTCAAGTTCGGCCTCTGGCCACTGATTCCGACGTTTCGGCATGATCCCACATGTCATTATCAAGGACGCGGAAAACCCAGGAAAACTTTTTTATTCATACTTATATCCGCGAAAATCTGCAATATAACATATAACTTTATATATATATATATATGATTTTTTTAATTATAAATTACAGACAATACCTGCAGACAAATTTCTTATAGCCTAGTTACTAAAATCTCAAATATTTGCTTTCTTAATACACCAAGAATACAAACTTGCTATAGACGCCTTAGTCATTTAGTTCACAGGCCCTTTGCTAAGTGGTTAAGTAGGCCTATTTTGCACACATAAGTATTTAGCATATCAAGCGGCGTTGTCACGTTTTATTCACTGGAATACATTTTTACCAACTAAAGATACTGCAAAAGACAAAAGTTGCAACGCTGTTAAGATACGTAATTATATCCACATGGAGATAGACATGGAAACGTCATTTAAAAATGCGAACACATTATTGTTAGAGAACTGTTTTCGGTGTTTGGTAATTGGAGCGGCATCTTAGAAGCCTCTAACAACTTCCGGCTCTGGCTGGCAGTAACAATGTATTTTTTTTTTAAACCAGGGTAAACAGTTGTCTTTGATTCCGCCTGTAAACTAAATGGCCGAGCCGACTATATATAAAATCCAGAATCTCGAAGATGGAGACTGAAAACTTAGAAATACATGTTTTATTTGTAATTCAAAGAAAGCGTTTTATCATCATCATCGTCAACAACAAGGATTAAGCCCAATGGCCTGTTCCGATCTTATTATAGGTTGAATTGGTCCTTCCATCTCTTGAATGGTCTTCCCAACATTCTTCTCCCTTTTGGTTTATAATTATACATTCTTCTTGGTATGTGCTGTTCATTCATTCGTAATACGTGCTGAAGGTAAGCATTTTGATAATATTTTATTCTTTCACAGAGATTAAATATATTAAGTTCTGTTCTTATATCTTCGTTTATCTTTTTATCGGTCCTTTGGTATCCTGCTATTGCTCTCAACATCTTCATTTCAGCAGCCTCTATTTGTTTACTATCTGCCTTTGTTAATGTCCAGGTTTCACATCCATAGATAAGAAATGGAACTGCCAATACTTTGTAAAACTTCGAAATAGTTTCTTTTCTAGTTTTATTCAATAAATACGTTTAATTGTGCCACATAGATAATTGAATCGTTGTATTTTAGTGTGTTTATCTAAATTTCTGTCATTGCCTAAATGACATCCCAAATAATTAAAATTCTGAACTTGGTCTATAATTACATTGTTTATCATTATTTTTGTTCTTATTGCACATTTTCCTTTCAGAGCTATTTTTTTTGTTTTAGATGTAGATATTCTTAAATTGTATTTTAGAGAGATATTATTTAAAGTATAAAGGAATTGTTGTAAAGCAGAAAATGTTTTAATTAATGTAAATGGTTGTGTATCAGTCGCTGATTTACTTGATTGAAAACGATTAGTGTCATATGAATGGAAATAATTAGTGTTTGCTTTCCTCGTACAAATAGCGTGTAATTAACGTTTGTGACTGCACAAGGTCACATTACAGTTAATACACCGCGTCTCGTACTTTGATAAATGCATTATTACTTACTTGCCAGAGAGAGACCTTCCTAATGGAAGACGTCAGCACCAATATAACAATATAACTGGGGATATCAAACGACACAAAACAACAAACATCTCTCCGAATCTCAAAGATATCCCGATTTTTTTTTATAACAGAAGCAATGGTAAATAGAATATGCACGGATACTAGTAAAATTCATATCAAATTCCGTTGAGGTGAGGTCATATGATGAAAGTTAACAATTAAATTGTACCTGTTGGTAGGTGCCGTCGTCCTCAACTTTGTTAAAATATTGTATATAAAATTAACTGAAGTTATCTTCCATCTTCTGCAGGTTGAGCTTCCGCTAATCGTTGTTGTTGTGTACTGTTTGTACCAGCAACTGATTTGTTTTTGGATTACAATTCCTCCAATGCCAGGAGAGAAAACCAGAAATGTCATAAAAGACAACCTGATGGCATTAGACAAAAAAAAAATAGTATTATTGATGTTTACGTCCAGCTCAAATTTATTAGTGTAGACAATTTTGCAACTCTTGATATCCACGTGAAATGTGTGTCTAAATTTCTAATATTGTTATTTTTGAGTCTAGTACATACATATTTAAAACAATAAAATGTGTACCTGTTGTGGCAGTCGTCCTCAACAAATTATTTTTGTACAAAATATGCAGCTAGGCCTTTGCGAGCCGGTTCCATTTTCAAAGCAGTTTAATGAATATATTGTATAGTGGGTTGGTTTGGTAGGGCGTGTTCTCGTTCAGCAGGTTATCGTTTCTTGTTTGTTTCATAATTTCTATTTCTTCTAGGATGTTTATTTTCCGGTTATCATGTTCTCTATGCATTATTGAGAGGATGTTTTCTATTGTGTTGAACTGCTGACCTTTGTTTGTAACAAGCTTAGTAAAATTATTTTGTATGAAATCAGTGAAATGCTCGTCCAGTAGGTTGGATCGATAAAGATTTTTACACGTGAAAATCAATAATGAGAACAACGCGAAGATGTTAGTTTGTTCAAAGTTGATGGGTTGAGTTGAACTACAACAGGTTGGCAATTCTCCAAATCGCTCAGCTGCTCTTAAAAATGTCACACTTTCTGTGAAATACCTGCTTTGTGAACAGAAAACAAACATCATGCATTTAAGAATAGAAAGGTCTCTTCCGCCGGCCGGTGTGTGGAGGCTTCTCCATTCACTTAGCACAGCCACACATAACATTTAGCAGCCAGTTAACACATGTAGCGCGTATTTACTTGCTTTACGTTCTCCTCAGAGCTGTACTGATGGTATACTTCTTACAAGCGAACTCTCAACCTTAGCATGGCGAAAACAGTCCTGAAGCAGAGAAGCGTTGTGATGTACCATGCCCGTGTGAAATAAAAAAACTGTCATTTTTAACAGAAATTGAAGCCAGAATCTAACAATGCAATCCTCTTTGCGTAGCAGTCGGACTCCCTGCTTGACTTAGAGCGGAGGGAAGTGTGGTGTATGCAGCACAGACAGCAGGGCTATCGAATATATCCAGCAAAGAGTTCTATTACTTGCCAGTACTTTAAAGGATATATTTGATGCTGGATTTTAATGACTTATAGTAAAAAACAGTAGATTTTTCTATCATCGTTTTGGTGCATCACAACTTGAAGGTAGGATCCGGCTTGCAAATGGTTGACTGTTCCCTTGTCAGATAGAGACACATAGTTAGTTACCTGCTGATAATTTAAAATAATACATTTAATTACATGTCATGCCCCAAATGGGAGTCAATGACCAATCACATTTCAATGATTTTTTATTTACAACCAATCACAGTCCTACTTCGCCTAGAATTTACCAACTAAAGTTTATCATAGTAAAGAAAACGCCTCCTTTTTAACATTCTGAATAGATCATTGCATTATTTTGCAGTGACTGACCCTCTAAGAAATGCGGATTGTATATATAGTGCATGAATGTCAACACATAGCGTATGCGGGAGTTAATATAAAAACATTTGTAGCAATTAATTATACCACCAAAAAAAGAAACCACTGTTTGCACTTTCTTAAATATATTTTTTCCCAGGTAATAACATTAAAAAAATATATAATTGTCATAGGACATCAGAAATGAATTAATATACAGTTTGATGTGTTTCATTTTTTCTCCACTAGAGAGCATTGTTACAATATTGCGTTCCTTTGGCAATAAATAATATGATCTGGTTGCAGTGATGAACAAAAGAAGCAGATGAAGCGTACCAATCGTTTCTCATTTGTTTTCAAACATCGCCGTTTACATTAAATATATAAATATTTTAAAATAACTATATTTAAATAATGATTTGTGAGTAAACAGCTTAATTTTATTCGTTAAATAGTCCTAACAAATGCCACTCTTGATTTCCAAATTCTCTAGATAAATTGGCTCCTCATTTCGTGAGTCGTGAATTTATCTAGAGAATTTGGAAATCACTCGTGGTATTACTTATAATTAATTAAACAATAATTTCTTTTACAGTGAAAAATAATAAATACAATACTTGGTTTGAATATCTTGAAGAAGATTTCCGGGCTGTCGGCCGTGGTCTTGAGGCTTCACGTTCCCCGACGTTTCGCCAGAGACTGCGTCCGTCATCCTCAAGGGTTGTCTAGAGAATTCTTGAGGATAGACAACCCTTGAGGAGGCTCTGGCAAGACCACGGCCAACAGCCCGGAAATATCCTCCAAGATATTCATACTAACTCCGGCCGTGAAAGTCTAAGTAAATATATGAATACTTGGTTTACTGTTGCTCTGAAGAATTGTTGATTTTTTGTACCCAAATTCACATCTAACTAAGATTTTTAATTTTTGAGCTTGGTCCATTTTTACTGTGAACCCCTCATACATATCTTCTTCTTAATAAGGCGCTACACCTTTAATTAGAGGATGCTTTGGCTTCCTCAACTAGTTCTTTCCACAGTTTTCTG
Source organism: Diploptera punctata (assembly GCA_030220185.1). Lineage (NCBI taxonomy): Eukaryota > Metazoa > Arthropoda > Insecta > Blattodea > Blaberidae > Diploptera > Diploptera punctata. The sequence continues at coordinate 751,323 of JASPKZ010003045.1, read as the reverse complement.
TTCTGGACACATTTGTTCCAATATTTCATCCTTATAATTGTTACATCATCACATTCACATCTTTATTTCTTGGGTCGTCCAATACATTTAGAGATTAATGGCTTCCATTTGTAGAGCTTTTCTATCATCTTTTCATCATTCATTCTGTATATTTGTCCAATCGATTGATTATATTTATGTTTTTGATAATTCTATTATAATTTTATTAACAACAATATAATAGAACAAGTTAATAACTTTACTTATCTTGGCTGCACGACACATGTAAAGATATAGACATAAAATTGGTCAAATTTCAAAAAATGTTATAAAACAATGGCTCTTCCAACTCTACTTTATGGTTGTGAAACCTGGACTCTTACTACAGGTAAATTAAATAGGATAGTAGCTGCAGAAATGAAGTTATTAAGACCTTTAGCGGGTTATACGCTTTATGACCACATGCGTAATGAAGCTCTCAACACACCAGCAATAACTGAAATCATTCAAAAATATCAAAATAATTGGCATGAACACCTTCTTAGAATGCCAAACAATAGACTACCTCTGCAGCTATTGAACTACAGACCCACAGGGCGAAGAGACCCAGGAAGACCTAAGAAAAGATGGAGGGATCAATTTCTATCCTGAAGCGGAACAGGCCAATGGCCTAATCCATGCCTGCAATTGATGATGATGATGATGATAATTCTATTTATTTGTTCATTTGTTCGAATTCTCCATGATCAGTCCTGATTCCTTATTAATAATAATGAGAATGTTCACACATTGTGTATTGTTTTGTTTTATTTGTCCCGTGCATATTCACTTATGGATTTCTTTCTGTTTTTACACACTGTGATGTGGTATCGGTCACATCTCGCATACACATGTGTCTTCTGGTACGTGATATGTCTTCTTGGTGCATATTCTGTGGTAGAAACCGTGTACCGCCAGCTCGTAGTTCGCCGACATCCAATTGTTGTTTGCCATCGCCTCTGTGGAGTAGAATTCGTCCCAGATCTCGTCTTGTTTTCTCCTTCTGTTGTGTAGTACCTTTGCTGCTGCCTCTGTTGTGGGTAACAAGAATTTCAGCATCAGGTCTTGAAGCAGGAATGTTTCTCGAGCCATCACATATGTCAGCCTGATTCCCTATTGCATATATATATATATATATATATATATATATATATGTGTGTGTGTGTGTGTGTGTGTGCACGCCGTAGCATAGCGATTAAGGCATTGCGCTACAAGACGGAAGGTCGAGGGTTCAAGTCCCGGTGGAGTCAGGATTTTTAAACTGACCCAAACCTTCTGGCGGTACTATGGCCCTGGGGTCGACTCAGCCTCTAACGGAAATGAGTACCAGACGCTTGTTCTGGGGGTAAAGGCGGTCGTCACGCAGGGCTGACAACCCGGCTGACATCAAGTGCCGATTGTCCAGAAAAAGTAGGAGCCTTAACCTCCCACTACCCCAAGGGCCTCCTGAGGCCTGTAGTGGGACTATTTTACTTTACTTCTACATATGTATGTCCGCTAGGTACGATTCATGAAGATACGTAAAAAATGTTTCAAAAATATTTTGACTTGAATAACCTCAATAGGTTTGTTGTTTGAGGAATTCGCTAAAAAATGCAATGGAATTGAGTGACCTTGGGAAGGTCGTGTTTTAGACTAAATAAAGTGTTTTAAACACGACATCTGGCAGATGTCCACGTGGAAATTGAAACTCGTGTAAAGTGTTAAAACGTATATTTAAGAGGCGAGCGGCTCTGTTAAATGCGCTATTGTGGAGTGAAGATGGTGCCAAAACTATTTTTTTACGTAATTCATTTTACGTAATTTATTTGGAACACAATGCGCCACCTGGCGAGTCAATGTCCTCTCGGGCAAGTGAATGAACACCTCTGATTCACCTCTCTATGCTATTCTATACCAATACCTTACCATACACATATGTAAAAACACTTATCTTAGACGTTTAAAGAATTTTCTCTCAGTTTCGTTAACAACAAATCCTTGTGCAGAATCTTGTGTTGCCACACTTCGATTAATGTGACATTATATATAATGATCTAAACTGTGACTTGTCGCAGAGACTGCAGCGTGTTCATAACACTTGCGTTCGATTCATTTTCAATATCCGCCGTCATGACCATATTTCTGAACACTTCAATAACCTCTCTTGGCTCCGTCTTACTGACAGACGTAAATTGCACTCTCTTTCACTACTTTTCAAGCTTCTGAATTCCTACACTCCTACTTACCTGGCGTCCAGATTTGAGAAGTTATCCTCTTACCACAATATTGACACTAGGTCACAAGATAGCGGTCTGCTAACAATTCCTCTTCATAGCACTTCCTCTTATTCTACTTCCTTCACAGTAGCCTCTGCCCGCTGCTGGAATTTCCTTCCTCAAGATATCAGGGGTTGCCGCACACTTGGCACTTTTAACCCTTAAATTGGCAAAACATAAATTTCTTCTGTTAGATATTTGAATGTTGCGGACCGCTGTGAAAACGGAATCTTGTATAACTGTTATTATTAGGTATATTGCATAATTAGACACACATTTAAGTGGTTTATATTTGTTCGTTTTCTTCTGATTTATCTAAAATATTAAATTAACTAAACCAACTGATGTATCTAAAAGGATACATTATGAATTTAAGGGTTAAGTCACGCTTATACAGTTACCTGTTGTCTAATAAGTAATTTTTCTCTATTTATTTAAATTTATACTATGTCATTAATAATGTTTTCTCGTATTTTTGAACATCTTGCTGCTCTCCTCAAGAAATCCATTTCCATCGACGTAAGTCAATACGGTATTATTAAAATTAGTTTGTTCACCCTTTAACAACAACTTTACTTAGCAAAACTCGATCAGTGAAAGAGCGCGACAGCAAGTGTCTATTTTTACGGTACGATCTCTTAACGGAGGGTGGGTCCCAGCAGGTGATTCATTCTTTAAACTGGAACCAAATGGTCAACATTTGCAGTCGCATCTATACTTTTATTGTCTCCGTCTTTAATAATCTGAGACAATTAATGATTGGGCTCAATGCATAGCTTCATTATGTATTATTGTTATTATTATTATCGTTATTATTTGTATGGTTTTCCTATCTATAAGGAGTTCCCATGCCCCTTTTTTATTCTTCATTGGTGCCACATTGGTTTATTCTTCATTGGTTATTTATTGCGACGAGACTTAACTATTCTTATTATATCTGGCTTCCTATAAAGACCATGTAGTTCATTGTTATATAGTCTTCTCCATTCACCTGTCTGTTCATCTCTCTTTGGTCCAAAAATTTTCCTAAGTACTTTATTCTCAAATACTTGTAATCTCCTTTCCTCCCTTAAAGTAAGAGTCCATGTTTCACATCCATACAATGTAACTGGTAGAATAACAGTTTTATATATTTTCAGTTTAACGTTTTTGAAAGGAGTTGGGACATCAAGAGTCTTTGCAATGCATAATAGCATGCATTTCCAGAATTGAGACTATGTGTAATTTCTTTGTGCATCTCATTCCTATTTGTGATTATTGTTCCTAGGTATTTGAATTCAGCCACTTCCTCAAAACTTCCCCCATTTGCATTGCTATTTAGTTTTATTGATATTTACTTCCAGTCCTAATTTCTTAGTGTTACTCAATAGTGTGTGCGTGTTGTCCTTTAGTATCTCCTCGCTATCGGCCAATAGTACCACATCATCATCATAAACTAACAGCTTATTAATACCATTGAGTTGTAAGCCTTCCTCATCCTCTAAAGATTTAATGGCATGCTCTAGTACAAAATTAAATAGTAGAGGAGATAGTGCATCTCCTCGCTTCAACCCATTCCGGATTTTAAAAGTGTCCGAAAACTGTTTGCCAACACGCACCCTACTCTTTGTGTCATTTAGACACATTCGTATAAGTTTAACTAACTTTTTAGGAATTACGGGAATTCCGAACTCCAGCAGGATACTATATAACTTCTCCGAATTATTATTATTATTATTATTATTATTACTATTATTATTATTATCATTATTATTACCATTATTATTATTATTTTTATTATTATTATTATTATTATTATAACAAGCGCACAAGACCACGAACTTAAAAGTTATTGTTGGTGCTTTAAAACCTGGAATTAAAATTAATTAGTTGTAGGGAGCACTTTATGTGTGGAAGCAGGTCTGGTGTTTTTATGACAGCAAAATAATAGAGACCTGGGGAACTATAATAACTGCCCAGTTCTGCAAATTACAGCCTGATTTTCCGGTTTTAACTCTGTAATTTGGTTACGATTTTCTTTAATTAAGCGAATATAATAGTTTGTTAAGCAGCGCTTAGACGTGGAGTAGAAACTGTAAAATAACTCAGTGGAAGGAGCGAAACCTAGGGGTCCATGGTTGCGCGGACATAAGCGTTCTATACATCATATGGTGAGTTAATTATTCCCTGTGTATTTCATTTAATTCAATTTATTGTTAATATTATTCTCCTACCTCAGTCATTCCCCATTCATGTCACATACCTGTTCTTACTACATCGGTTTTCCATCAAGATTGTGCAGCTCACTGTTTGAAAGCTTTCTCTACTAACCGCTCGGACACACTTTTTTTTTTTTATTTAATAAACACTTTATTTCAAACAGTATCCTGGAAAAATGAAACTAAATTATAGAATATTTGGATATTCTTTACAACCTGCGACGCGACTTTTTAATTCCTTCATAAACTCTTGTCAAATTGTATTCTTAGGGTTTCATTTTTCAAATTATTTTCCACCATTTACATTGATATTTACATTTTTTCTAACGATTATTTCAATATATCCTTCTGTGATATTTAACTACATACACATGAACACGTGGCAACCATATTCATTTTAACGATTATTTTAAGAAAAAACAAAGTCGTGTTCCAGTGCAGCCAACATAAAGTATGTACTAATTAATTGTACACATATACTTCAAAATTTCAGAACATACTATTTATTTTTGGATATTGCATTCTTTTACAGGTTAGAGTGCTTAAATTGCATTAGGTTAGCTTTCAGGTTGATCTTTCACAGGTTAGAGTACTTAAATTGTGTTAGGTTAGCTTTCAGGTTGATCTTTCACAGGTTATTGTACTCAAATTGCATTAGGTTAGCTTTCAGGTTAATCTTTCACAGGTTAGAGTATTTAAATTGTAGTAGGTTAGCTTTCAGGTTGATCTTTCACAGATTAGAGTACTTAAATTGTGTTAGGTTAGCTTTCAGGTTGATCTTTCACAGGTTAGAGTACTTAAATTGTGTTAGATTAGCTTTCAGGTTGATCTTTCACAGATTACAGTATTTAAATTGTGTTTGGTTAGCGTTCAGGTTGATCTTACACAGATTAGAGGACTTAAATTGTGTTAGGTTAGCTTTCAGGTTGATCTTTCACAGGTTACAGTACTTAAATTGTGTTAGGTTAGCTTCCAGGTTGATCTTTCACAGGTTAGAGTACTTAAATTGTGTTAGGTTACCTCTCAGGTTAATCTTAGACAGGTTTTAGTACTTAAATTGCATTAGGTTAGCTTTCGGGTTGATCTTTAACAGGTTAAAGTACTTAAATTGTGTTAGGTTAGCTTACAGGTTGATCTTTCACAGGTTAGAGTACTTAAATTGCATTAGGTTAGCTTTCAGGTTGATCTTTCACAGGTTAGAGTACTTAAATTGTGTTAGGTTACATCTCAGGTTAATCTTACACAGGTTTTAGTACTTAAATTGCATTAGGTTATTTTTCAGGTTGATCTTTCACAGGTTAGAGTACTTAAATTGTGTTAGGTTACCTCTCAGGTTAATCTTACACAGGTTTTAGTACCTAAATTGCATTAGGTTAGCTTTTAGTTTGATCTTTCACAGGTTAGAGTACTTAAATTGTGTTAGGTTAGCTTTCAGGTTGATCTTTCACAGGTTAGAATACTTAAATTGTGTTAGGTTAGCTTTCAGGTTGATCTTTCATAGGTTAGAGAACTTAAATTGTGTTAGGTTACCTCTCAGGTTAATCTTACACAGGTTTTAGTATTTAAATTGCATTAGGTTAGCTTTCAGGTTGATCTTTCACAGGTTAGAGTACTTAAATTGTGTTAGGTTAGCTTTCAGGTTGATCTTTCACAGGTTAGAGTACTTAAATTGTGTTAGGTTAGCTTTCAGGTTGATCTTTCACAGGTTAGAGTACTTAAATTGTGTTAGGTTAGGTTTCAGGTTGATCTTTCACAGGTTAGAGTACTTAAATTGCATTAGGTTAGCTTTCAGGTTGATCTTTCACAGTTTAGAGTACTTAAATTGTGTTAGGTTACCTCTCAGGTTAATCTTACACAGTTTTTAGTATTTAAATTGCATTAGGTTAGCTTTCAGGTTGATCTTTCACAAGTTAGAGTACTTAAATTGTGTTAGGTTACCTCTCAGGTTAATCTTACACAGGTTTTAGTACTTAAATTGTGTTAGGTTAGCTTTCAGGTTGATCTTTCACAGGTTAGAGTACTTAAATTGCATTAGGTTAGCTTTCAGGTTGATCTTTCACAGGTTAGAGTATTTAAATTGTGTTAGGTTACCTCTCAGGTTAATCTTACACAGGTTTTAGTACTTAAATTGTGTTAGGTTAGCTTTCAGGTTGATCTTTCACAGGTTAGAGTACTTAAATTGCATTAGGTTAGCTTTCAGGTTGATCTTTCACAGGTTAGAGTATTTAAATTGTGTTAGGTTACCTCTCAGGTTAATCTTACACAGGTTTTAGTACTTAAATTGTGTTAGGTTAGCTTTCAGGTTGATCTTTCACAGGTTAGAGTACTTTAATTGCATTAGGTTAGCTTTCAGGTTGATCTTTCACAGGTTAGAGTATTTAAATTGTGTTAGGTTACCTCTCAGGTTAATCTTACACAGGTTTTAGTACTTAAATTGTGTTAGGTTAGCTTTCAGGTTGATCTTTCACAAGTTAGAGTACTTAAATTGTGTTAGGTTACCTCTCAGGTTAATCTTACACAGGTTTTAGTACTTAAATTGTGTTAGGTTAGCTTTCAGGTTGATCTTTCACAGGTTAGAGTACTCAAATTGCATTAGGTTAGCTTTCAGGTTAATCTTTCACAGGTTAGAGTATTTAAATTGTGTTAGGTTACCTCTCAGGTTAATCTTACACAGGTTTTAGTACTTAAATTGTAGTAGGTTAGCTTTCAGGTTGATCTTTCACAGGTTAGAGTACTTTAATTGCATTAGGTTAGCTTTCAGGTTGATCTTTCACAGGTTAGAGTATTTAAATTGTGTTAGGTTACCTCTCAGGTTAATCTTACACAGGTTTTAGTACTTAAATTGTGTTAGGTTAGCTTTCAGGTTGATATTTCACAAGTTAGAGTACTTAAATTGTGTTAGGTTACCTCTCAGGTTAATCTTACACAGGTTTTAGTACTTAAATTGTGTTAGGTTAGCTTTCAGGTTGATCTTTCACAGGTTAGAGTACTCAAATTGCATTAGGTTAGCTTTCAGGTTAATCTTTCACAGGTTAGAGTATTTAAATTGTGTTAGGTTACCTCTCAGGTTAATCTTACACAGGTTTTAGTACTTAAATTGTGTTAGGTTAGCTTTCAGGTTGATCTTTCACAGGTTAGAGTACTTTAATTGCATTAGGTTAGCTTTCAGGTTGATCTTTCACAGGTTAGAGTATTTAAATTGTGTTAGGTTACCTCTCAGGTTAATCTTACACAGGTTTTAGTACTTAAATTGTGTTAGGTTAGCTTTCAGGTTGATCTTTCACAAGTTAGAGTACTTAAATTGTGTTAGGTTACCTCTCAGGTTAATCTTACACAGGTTTTAGTACTTAAATTGTGTTAGGTTAGCTTTCAGGTTGATCTTTCACAGGTTAGAGTACTCAAATTGCATTAGGTTAGCTTTCAGGTTAATCTTTCACAGGTTAGAGTATTTAAATTGTGTTAGGTTACCTCTCAGGTTAATCTTACACAGGTTTTAGTACTTAAATTGTGTTAGGTTAGCTTTCAGGTTGATCTTTCACAGGTTAGAGTACTTTAATTGCATTAGGTTAGCTTTCAGGTTGATCTTTCACAGGTTAGAGTATTTAAATTGTGTTAGGTTACCTCTCAGGTTAATCTTACACAGGTTTTAGTACTTAAATTGTGTTAGGTTAGCTTTCAGGTTGATCTTTCACAAGTTAGAGTACTTAAATTGTGTTAGGTTACCTCTCAGGTTAATCTTACAAGGTGTTTGTAGTAACCTTAAATTGGAGGTTAGGGTAGCTTTCAGGTTGATCTTTCACAGAGTTAGAGTACTCATCATGGCATTAGGTTAGCTTTTCAGGTTAGATCTTTGTCAAAGGGTTAGAGTATTTAAATTGTGTTAGGTTACCTCTCAGGTTAATCTTACACAGGTTTTAGTACTTAAATTGTAGTAGGTTAGCTTTCAGGTTGATCTTTCGCAGGTTAGAGTACTTAAATTGCGTTAGGTTAGCTTTTAGGTTTGTTAAATATTGTGTATATGTTTGCTTCATCCTGTGATTCAATAGTTTAAACCGCTTCTCATTTGTTTGTGCATGCGCATGGTGTATGATTGGAACGTAGATTTTTTTTTTTCTCGTCACACGTTGTTAAGAATCCCCGATCAATAATTTTAAAAAATGTAAATTTGTTTGTGTGAAGAATGACGTAATAAACAGTTATAATATGTATTGGCCTTGATATTGAGCTGATCAGTCATTCAGGGAGGCCCTCCATCTCCTTGTGGGGTCAAAAAAGTACATGTGGCTGATCAACAGCTTAAAATCCCTCTCCCGACAGAACGTGCCAGTGTAAGACCCTGGTGTCGTGTGGCACATTAAAGTACCTGTTAAACTAAGATAATTGAACCGAGTTTTGAGAAGACATTGTAACAAGTGACTACAATTGAATAAAGACAACGGGAGAAGTTGCACTAAAAGTAGCCGCAGCAGGTGCTTAAAATAAGCTTGACCTATACGCGATGCCAGTGTGCTATTACTGTTCTGCCAGCGACCTGCAAGGAACGTGCTGCTCACCTTGTTCAATGCAACTTACTGGCCAGTTCGACACTGACCACTAACAGTCCAAATGAATGGGTGAAATCCATATAAGTGACTTTTTTGTTTCACATAAAAAAAACATTTGTTCACACGTAGAAATACATTATATAATGGAAATTGAAAATTAATGACAAATGAAGAAAATTTTGAAGAAGTGGCTGAATTCAAATACATAAACCAACTCACTGGCATTATCGAACCCATAGGTTTATGGCCGAGCGAACATAAGCTCTCCATACTTCCATATCCTGAACTAATGTTTTCCTATCATTCCCTGTACAATCTAATTTCCTCAAGTCATAGTTAATGTTATTCTCCCACCTCATTCTTGGTCTACCAACTGGGCGTTTTCCTCTGATTTTCCTACAAGAAATTTCCACGCACGTCTTTCATTCCCCATTCGTACCACATGTCCTGCCCATCGCAGTCAACGAGACTTAACTGTTTTTATTATATCTGGCTTCGTATAAAGACCATGTAGTTCACTTTTATGTAGTCTTCTCCATTACCTGCCTGTTCATCTCTCTTTTGTCCAAAAATATTCCTAAGAACTTTAGTTTATTCTCAAATACGCGTAATCTCCTTTCCTCTCTTAAAGTAAGAGTCCATGTTTCACAGCCATATAATATAACTGATAGAATAATAGTTTTATATATTTTCAGTTTAACATTTTTTGAAAGGAGTTGGGACGTCAAGTGTCCCATAGAAACAATAATTACAAACAGGAATGAGTTGCACAAACGAATTGAACATCGGCTCAATTCTGCTAATTAATGATATATTAGAGGGAGTGTCGTCGTCCCAAGTCCTTTAAAAAAAACATTAAACTGAAATCACAAGCGCTGTCCTGTGGCTGCAGTTAAACGACCTCGGCAACATTTTTTATCAATTTTCTGCGCTTGTTTTACAACCTGTTATAACGTTAGAGTAACAAACGATAAATGATTAATTACACGCCGGTACAATACATCATTTGTTACACGACAAGACTTTAATGTCTTCATTACTCTGCTGCCGTCTTGCGAGTTCCAAAGGAAACTCTAGCTATTCAGGTTGTTCTCATGAAAAAGATTTGAATACATTTTACGTATCTTCTTCTTCTTCTTCTTCACTTCACGGGCTAGATAAATTTCCTGTTTCGCCTCACAGTTGTTCTGTCCATCCTTTCACTGTCCTTCCTACATTCTTTGAACCTCTTGGCATGTAGTAAAATGCTGCTTTTGGTAATCTTGTTACATTCATTCATTATGTATAAATCATTTTTCTCTGTATTCTTTGATTTTATCATTCAATCTAGGTTTAAATTTCTCATATGTTAAAGTTGAAGATATTAATGACAAAATAAATAAATTTAATCTAATGTGTGGCACTATTAAAAGAACCCTTAAAAACACAAGAAAAGAAACAAAAATTAAATTTTATAAAGTAATGGCTGTTCCTGTATTGATGTATGGATCAGAATGTTGGACGATCACTAAAAGACAAGAACAAAGATTGGAAGCAGCTGAGATGTGATTTTTAAGAAATATAGCAGGATATACTCTGCTGGATAAGAAAAGAAATGAAGATTTAAGAAAGGAAGTAAATATTTTCAAACTTACAGACCGAATAATTAAATATAGGAACGACTGGAAAGAACATATTGCTAGAATGCCAGAACGAAGATTTCCAAAATTATTGCTAAATTATAAACCGCACGGAAGGAGAAATGTTGGACGCCCACACAGAAGATGGTCTGAACAATTTAAACAATTCTAGCTTTCATGAAACCGGAACGAGCCGACAGGTTTATTCCCTGGAAGATGATGTTGATGATGATGATGATGATGGATATATATTTAACTCTGTTCTTATATGTTCATTCTTTATCCGATCCATTCTTGTGCACCCTTTTGTTCTTCCAATGAAGTTAAGTTCTGCACTTTGTATTCTATTTTGCAATTTTCTGATCGTTACCCAGTTTCACTTTACGTATCATCGTGGGTCCTGTTTACCTCAGTAGACACCAGTCAACCAATTTAAACTTCTTTCTTTTTCTGCGTGTGGTTTGTAAATCGGCGGATTTTCCCAGTTTTGAGTTGCTCGATTCAGTAATAAAATATTTTTTCTCTATCACGTCACGTTTTCTACATTCATAATAGAATCAAAAGCAATGCTGCCAACACTGACAATTAAATATTATAATGTTATTGTGAAAAGAAAAATTAATGTTTTAACCAGGAATCAAACCGTGGACCTCTTGTATTCCGTACAAGCGTGCAAGACCACTACACTGTACGAGATATGGTAAAACACTAACAATATCATTATAATATTATCCATTATTGGAACTGTGTTAAAATAACTGTATTGGAAAATGTTAAATAACACTGACTGTTTAACTCGTGCCCCAAATGGGAGTCAATGGCCAATCACATTTCAATGATTTTTTATTTACAACCAATCACAATCGTGTTTCGCCTAGAATTTACCAACTAAAGTTTATCATAATAAAGAAATAGGCCGTACCTCCATTCTAACATTCTAAATAGGTCATAGCATTATTTTGCAATGACTGACTCCCTAGGAAATACAGCTACCAGACTGTATATATATAGTGCATGAATGTCAACACATAGCTCATGCGGGAGTTAATATAAAAACATTTGTAGTAATTGAGTATACCACCAAAAAGAGAAACCACTGTCTGCACTTTCTTAAATGTATTTTTTCCCAGGTAATAACATTCCAGAAAAATATAATTGTCATATTTACATCATAGGACGTCAGAAATGAATTGCTATACAGTTTGATATTGTTTCATAAATTTCTCCACTAGAATGCATTCTTACAATATTGCGTTCCTTTGGCAATAAATAATATTATGATCTGGTTGCAGTGATGAATAAAAGAAGCAAATGAAGCGTTCCAATCGTTTCTCATTTGTTTTCAAACATCGCAGTTTACATTAAATGTATAAATATTTTTAAATAACTATATTTAAATAATGATTTGTGAGCAAACAGCTTAATTTTATTCGTTAAAAAACGCCACTCTTGATTTCCAAATTCTCTAGATAAATTCACTCCTCGCGGAAATCACTCGTGGCATTACTTATGACAATTAAACCTTAAATTGGCAAAACACTAATTTCAGGAATAATTGTATATAATAAAGTATATATAAACAATATTTTGTTTGCAGACGATTTAATTATAATACAGAAAACTGAAGATGACTTACAGATATATTTGCATGAATTAAATAAAATATGTACATGATACGATCTAAAGATATCAGTAAGAAAAACAAACACCGTGGCTTTTAGAGGAAAAGATCCAGTGAGATCCAAGATTATTTTAGAAAACCAAAATATAGAACAGGTGTCTAGTTTCAAATATTTTGGCTACGATATTAGCTCCAATATCGAAAGAGATATTGATTCCAAAATAAATAAATTTCAGACGGCGTGTGGAACAATACAGAGAATGTTCAAGAATAAAATTAAAAAGGAAACAAAAATAAAAAAAATAAAATTATGGCGGTTCCCACAATATTGTACGGATGTGAAGCTTGGGCTCCAAAAAAGCACAGAAAGACAGAATACAGACCGTGGAGATGAAGTTCCGTACACAAGTTAAAGGATGTACAAAACTTGATAGATTTAGAAATGAGGATATAAGAGAAGAATTAAAAGTGCAGCCTTTATTGGATAAAGTCACGAATTATAGACAAAAGTGGATTGATCACATGAATGGAATGAGTAAGGAGAGATATCCATTGTTAGCTAGAAATTATCAAGCAAGAGGAAGATGTGATGTCGGAAGACCTAGAAAACGTTGGGCTGATGCATTATGTCTTTGGCAGACTGTCTACTTCACTTCTGAGACTCTGTCCAATCCATTTATATTCACAATATTTATTCTGCTTTCAGATTTCATCTTGTGATGTTATCATAAGTAATGCCACGAGTGATTTCCAAATTATCGATAAATTCACGACTCACGAAGTGAGGAGTGAATTTATCTAGAGAATTTGGAAATCAAGAGTGGCATTTGTTAGGACTATTTAACGAATAAAATTAAGCTGTTTACTCACAAATCATTATTTAACTATAGTTATTTTAAAATATTTATATATTTAATGTAAACGGCGATGTTTGAAAACAAATGAGAAACGATAGGTACGCTTCTACTGCTTCTTTTGTTTATCACTGCAACCAGATCATACTATTTATTGCCAAAGGAACGCAATATTGTAAGGAGGAGCTTTCTTTAACATGGTAATTATAACACTGATAAATATTTCGTGAAACACGACTCTGATTGGTTGTAAAACAGAAATCATTGAAATGTGATTGGTCATTGACTCCCATTTGGGGCATGAGTTAAATAGTCTTCCACAATTCTTCATTTTATATGAATTTAAATACCTGAGAACAATAATTACAAAGAGGAATGAGATGCACAAAGAAATTAAACATAGGTTCAGTTCTGGAAATGCATGTCATTATGTATTACAGAGACTCTTCTCGTCCCAACTTCTATCGAAAAAACATTAAACTGAAAATACATAAAACTGTTATTACCCCAGTTATATTATATGGATGTGAAACATGGACCCTTACTTTAAGGGAGGAGAGAATATTACGAGTATTTGAGAATAAATGTACTAGGAAAATGTTTGGATCAAAGAGAGATGATTAAAGAATACTTCGTAACAGTGAGGGCATGGGGAACCAGACTAATTAGGTCTGGTGGACTGCGATGTCACGATTGGGCAATGATCAGGGGCGTGGAAACTCCACGTGAGTAGGCCACGAATGTAGGAGAATAACATTAACTATTATTTGTAGGAGGTAAACTCTACAAGGAATTGGAAAGCATCAGTATAATATAGGGCTGCTCGGAGAGATTATGTCCGTGCAGTCATGGGTTCGAGAGTGAGTTAGTTTTGAATATTACGTTGTTAAAAAAATATTATAAACGTTGGACAGCCTTGATTTTTGTTTAGATTCCGTTGTCTTCTAGAAGAACTATAAACTGTTTTATGTGCTACCAACACAAAAATAAGTAAAGAAAATGTTATGTTGAAGCTGTAGATTGAAGTAGGTCAGTTGATCGTTCAAAAAGACAAACAAAAAATTGGGTAAATAGTTTGGAAAACAAGAGAAAATGCGTGAAATGCAGATGTGATTTGTTGCACTTGAACCCGGAAGAGACAGAGAACATGTGACGATGTGGGCCTAATTTGTGGGCAGCGGGCCACCTGGCAGCCCCGTCTGATTGTACTTGAATCATAACATGTTCAATGTGACCTCTTGTCTTCTCCTACAGCAGCCATCTTCTTTATTAACCCTTAAATTGGCCATGTATCCTCTAGGATACAGCAATTAGTTTATTTAATAAAACACAACAAGTATAAACTACTTAATGTGTGTAGAATTACTTAATGTATCCAATAATAATGGTTATGAATGATATCGTTTTCAGTGCGGTCCGCAACATTCAAATAAGAATAGTAAAGAAACAAGCTGATCTACCAATTACTTACATAATGTATCCTATAATAATGGTTGTGTTTTCAGTGCGGTCCGCGCAACATTCAAATAACTGACACGAGTAAAGAAACAAGTTGATCTACCAATCAAAATTTAACGTAGTCGAAATATACGAAATAAAAATCTCTAGAAATGGACAAATGTTGGCAATCACAAACAAACCCACAGGGACAATCAACCCTCAAAATTACCGGGACAAATGTACATTGTCTAGGAACCCGGGGTGCACTAGTGTAAGTAGGCCGAAGAACTATCCACCACCTGCACGCACAGGTCGTAGGGCAGCTCTCTCTCTCTCTCTCTCTCTGATAAAGCAGTACAAATGAAAGATTCAATGTGACGTAACAAACATGTCAATAGAAAGCAAAAGCCGCAGATACAACAAAAACTAAACAAATATTAAGCTCATGTGAAATGAAGATCTTAAGAACTATTCAGGGGAAAACATTATTTAATAAAATACACAACACAGAAATTGGAGACAAATGTCATATTCAAGACATTCATCCATCCATAGTAATTCTGCTCGAAGGCAGGTCTTTCACTGGAATCATAGCATTTTCATGCTATGCTTGCAGCTTTACTAGGGAATTGTAGGTGTGGTAGCTTCCCGTTGCTTTCCACACCGGTGAAGGATGATGATGATGATGAGATGATAACGATAAGGATGATGATATGATAATGATAAGGATGATGATGATGATGATGATGGCCATATGATTTCGGGGACCGTTTGGGCCTTAGAGTTTTCCTTACATTTGTCTTATAGATGAGGAAAAACCCCGAGAAAAACTTCACCCAGAAAAACTGCCCCGACCGGGGATCGAACCCAGGCCCGCTGCGTGACAAGGCAGCACGCTACCTCGAGACCACAGCGGTGGACATTCAAGACATAACATAGATAGACGAAAATATTGTAAAGGTCATATAGAGAGAGAATGGAAGACAACAGACTTGCAAAAAAGAGGTAAAAAATAGGTCAACGGACGGGAGAAGAACAAGAGGAAGACCAGCCAAGACATGGATGGACAGTGGATGCACGTCCAATACGTCTTCCTCCGAGGAGTGATTTTGGAAATAAACAGGATGAAGATCCTACAAATTATGAATAATAATAAGAAGAAAGATGAACAGAAATGAGTGCTTTGCCAATTTAAGGGTTAAGAAAAAAAAGTTGGAAAATGTAACTGATGATAATGTACCGTAATGTTCACATGGAGGCGGCAACGGGTGAAAACTGACAATGTTTGGTTAAAAATCACAATTTTTGTTTTTTACAGGGGGAAAAATGTACCTTTCTTTACGTATTGTCAGAATCTCATGAACGCGTGGCACTTAGAACATAGTATAATGACGTCATATTCAAATGGCTGTGCTTTTTAAATTCCCATTACAGTGGCTTTAGCTACAATGGTAATATTGTAGTTTATGGGTATTGCCTTCCTGCTCTGTCAAGTTTAGTATTTTCTCTCATTATAAATTCTCCTGGTACCGGATCACAATGTTTATAAGCTACTTTCTAATTATTATCCTTAACACACGTGGAAACTTTAAAAGTCTTTTTTTTTTCACATTTATGCATAAAGCGCATTTTGTTATGTTCAAAATCTATCTTCTCCTATAATTTTTACAATATGGGTCTGAAATGTTTACAGGATGTTCTGGACACTCTAATTAATAAAACGAGGTAATGATAATTTTATATATTAACAATATAACAAAATAAACAATAAAATATATGATGGCCTATACCAAAAATAAAAAAAAATGAATGTCGAATACATTTTTGTTTTCATCTGTCCTAGGAAAATAATGAAAATTTTGAATTAAATATGTTATTATTTACATCTTATTGAATATAAATACATATTTTAAACATTCAGATTTAAAAAAAAAGTGTGTTTTGTTAAAACTAAATTCTGAATAATTTAAAAACTATTGATGCTACACAAATGAAACATGCACATTTCATTATTTATACAACATGGATATAGCACCAAAAATAAAGTGGAAAATAGGAATTTCACCCATTGCTCCCTATAAACCTAAACTAGACTTAAATTCCAGATCATGGTCGATAATAGTAATAATTAATTCCCTTGGCTTGTTTAGCCACAAAAGGCCATCACTTTAGTTTTCTTTGTATTGATTTCCATGTTTACCTTTTTGTAATTATATTAAAATTGTGTATGGAATACTGTAAATCTGTTTCTGTTGGAGCTATTAATACCAAATCATCTGCAAAAAGCAAAGAGTCTATTTTATGGTTTCTATTAATTTGGACAGAACCGTGTCTCATCTGTCGCCAATCTTGGAGTATTCTATCCATGTATATGATAAAGAGCAAGGGCGAGAGGCCACATCCTTGTTTTACACCCCTATTAATTTCAGTCCATTCTGTTTGTGTGTTATTGATTCGAACTGAAATCAAATTTGTTTTATAGATATTGTATAAATATAAAATATGCTGTTGTGGTAGATTGTTGTCAGCTAAAATTTCCAACAGTTTATTCCTATTGATTTTGTTGAAGGCTTTTTGAAGTCCACAAAAGCTAAATGTATTTCTACATTGAACTCCCTGTGTTTTTCTATTATTAATTTCATGGAGAAATAACCATCACAGCAGGATCGACCTTTACGAAAGCCATCTATCTATTTATAAAATTATGGAAAATAGGAATTTCGTCCATTGCTCCCCATAAACCTAAACGTATCATGGGCGATGATAGGAATAATTAATTCCCTTAAGTAGTATTTGTGGCTTGTTTGGGAATCGGACGGTGAACTGGTGAACTTGGAGGCAGAAGACCATTAGACTGGTCACTGTTTAAAATGTATGTTATAGAAATGAATGGTATGTCGTGAGCGAGAGTTAGCAGGGCCACCTCTGTGCACTTCTCAATGAGCTGAGGAGGTTAAATAAAGTCATTTACCCGGTGGCAATCTATATTAGTCCGTTCGAACTTGCAGGCAGAGGGTGTGCGCCGCGCCGTTTGCAAACTACTTTTCTTAATTATATATTATTTCAATATAAGAAAATTCTTATTCATTTTGTAGAAAAAGTAAATTATTATTTTGGAATTCCTTAGATTTGGACAGGGTGTATCTTTCTAAAATTGCCATCGCTGCCATTAGAGGATCAATTTAAATTTTAAGAAACCATTTTTATAAAATTTCTACTTTGTAGTATGTATACTTCAATTAGGCCTACAATTTGAATTTTTTTGAATGTATTTAGAAAATGTATTTCATCAATTCCAAAAATTAATTGTCTGTATCACTTTGTCCTTGAGACAATCCTCTAATGAGGAAAGTTGTATATAATAAATAGAAAAAAAAAGTTGTTTTTATTGGGTCTTAAAAGTCACATTTCTCACTTTTTCAGATCTTTGGTCAAACTTCTGCTTATTTCTATGATAAAGTCATATTTTGGGTTTTTTTAATAGCCTAGTCATCAGGCGATTGGAAATAAACAATATTGTTTTAGGTCATAAAAATCAGCCCCTTAATAATAATAATAATAATAATAATAATAACAATAATAATAATAATAATAATAATAATAATAATAATAATAATAATAATAATAATAATATTGATTCCTGAATTCAAATACCTAGGAACAATAATCACAAATAGGAATGAGATGCACAAAGAAATTAAACATAGGCTCAATTCTGGAAATGCGTGCTATTATTCATTGCAGAGACTCTTGTCGCCCCATCTTCTCTCAAATTTCCCTTACATGGAGTTAGGTCTCGCTTTAGGCTTCCTCCAGAACTTCATTGCACGTCCTCGTCGTCTTTTCCGAATTGGTTTGCAAGACTTGAGGATTTTTGGTTGTCTATTGTTTGCCATTCTATCGACATGTTCTAACCATTTTGTAATTTCCTATCTTCTGTTTTTCTTTCTAAAAAAGTCATAATCATCACCAACAACAAGGATTAAGCCCAATGGTCTGTTCCGATCTCATTATAGGTCGAATTGGTCCTTCCATCTCTTCAATGGTCTTCCCAACATTCTTCTCCCTTTTGGTTTATAATTATACATTCTCCTTGGTATGCGCTGTTCATTCACTCGTAATACGTGCTGAAGATAAGCATTTTGATAGTGTTTTATTCTTTCACAGAGATTAAATATATTAAGTTCTGTTCTTATATCTTCGTTTTTCTTTTTATCGGTCCTTTGGTATCCTGCTATTGCTCTCAACATCTTCATTTCTGCAGCCTCTATTTGTTTACTGTCTGCCTTTGTTAATGTCCAGGTTTCACATCCATAGATATAAGAGATGGAACTGCCAATGCTTTGTAAAACTTCTAAATCGTTAGATTGAAAATATATAAAACTCTTATTTTCCCAGTTATATCATATGGATGTGAAACATGGACTCTTACTGTAAGGGAGGAGAAAATATTACGAGTATTTGAGAATAAAGTTGTTAGAAAAATTATTGAACCAAAGAGAGATGAACAGACAGGAGATTTGAGAAGACTACATAACAGTGAATAACATCATCTTTATGTAAAACCAGAGACAATAAGAACAGTTAAGTTTCGTAGACTGCAATGGGCAGGACACGTGGCACGAATCGGAAATGAAAGATGAGCATGGGAACTCCTTGTAGGTAAACTAAAAGGAAAGCGTTCAATAATAATACGTAGACCAAGAATGAGGTGGGAAAATAATATTAATCACGATTAGAGCTAGATTTATTATACAGCGGAGGATAGGGATGTGTGGACAGCTCGGCCATGAACCCACCAGTGAATTAGTTAGTTTGTTAGTTAATTGTACAACATACATATATCCTTATCCGTAAGCTAAACTTTGAAGATAAATAAACCGATGGATAAACTGTTCTTGTTAAGCTGGTTTTGAGACATCTATAAATAGAGGAGATTGTTTCCAACGTTCAGCCAGACTACAGCCGACAATTGAGGAGTTCACAGGAAGCACGTATAATTTCCTGAGGATGTCTATCAGAGTAGTAGACGAAACGTCGAGTTTCAACTCTACTAGACCACGGCAATTCAGCCCAGAGTGAAAATATCGGCCGTGAAAGCCTAAATTGTATCTTTTAATGTTTCATTTTTCTAAATGACACTGCTTTTCATGGAGAAACTATTGGCAACTTAAACTCCATTTCGACACAAATTTGACATATATGGATATTTTCCTGTGCCGTACAGAACCAGGGAGATGGATGAGGTAAATAGAACGAGATGTAGATAGAGGAGATGATAGAACTAAAATTATGAGACCGCTAAAGTAATTGTAGATAACAAGAATAGCAAGAAAAAAATGTTCTCGACACCTTCTTTCAGTCGTACTTCGTAATCAATTTTCACACCACCCTGTATAAAGTTTCACTTTTATAGGTCTACAACTATAATATTTGACATTTTATCCCTAATAAATACAAAAACAAATAATTATATTTAACATACTAGTTAATTTTAAATCCATCCACAGTAATTCTGCTCGAAGGCAGGTCCTTCACTGCAATCATAGCATTTTCATGCTATGCTTGCAGCTTTACTAGGGAATTGTATGTGTGGTAGCTACCAATTGCTTTCCACACCGGTGAAGGATGATGATGATGATGATAATGATAAGGATGATGAAGCTGACAGTATGATTTCGAGGACCGTTTGAGCCTTAAAGTTTTCCTGACATTTGTCTTACATGTGAGGAAAAACCCCGATAAAAACCTCACCCAGAAAAACTGTCCCGACCGGGGATTGAACCCGGGCCGCTGCGTGACAAGGCAGCACGCTACCTCGAGACCACAGCGGTGGACGTCTACAACTATATTATTTAACATTTTATCCTTAATAAATACAAAACCAAATATTAATATTTAACATACTAATTAATTTAAAATATTCGTACAATTAATTCCAATTAAACCAAAATATGCATTTGAATGTTGTCTGTATGGATTAAAATTCGGTTAATCGGTCAGAAGAACTCTGGGGTCGAATGTAGCTTCTGGCGGACGTGAAGAAATATTTTCGCATGTTGTGGAAACGTAATACAGAATTATTCGAAAAAGAAAACAAGTTTAATTTATAGAAGAATAAAATAGAATGGCAAAAAAGTTGTCCAAATAAAATATACGTCATGTTGAAGATATGGCACGCTACTCCTGTTCACAAATTACGTGCCACGAAATTTAATTTCATCTTCGTACAGCCTTAAATATTAATGATAATAAATTTTATTTCGCAATTTATCCACAATACAGTGGTTTTCTGTCGCTCTCAACAAATTGGTCTTCTCCAGTTGTATCGGTCCTGAACATCCTCATCTCTAAGTCCCAGTTCACTCATACTTCTTCTCGCACCGTTCGTCCAACCTTCTTTATGTCTTCCCTTTCTTCTTTTCCTATCTATTTTCCACTCCAAGACCTTCTTAGAGATGTCCGTACTATCTTAATCGTCTCTCTTCAATTGTTTATAACACATTTCTTTCATCTATCTATCTATCTATCTTCGGGTTTTTACAGCTGCTGCCGTCTTCCCGTGCCAAACCTCCAAAGCCTACGATCTTGGGCATCTTCAATGCTTAGCACTCTTGCTTGCATTAATGTCTTCATGTTTTCCTTCCATGTTAACTTTGGTCTCCCTCTTTTCTTCTTTCTGTTCGGATGCCATTCATATAGTTGCTTTAGCCATCGCTCATCTTCCATTCTTAAGACATGTCCTAACCACTTTAATTCCTTCTCCTCAATTCTTTCAATTATGCTTTCTTCTGTTTCCATTATGTTTCTAATTTCCTTATTTGTGACATGTTCTAATCTAGACTTTCTGGCACTTCTCCGTAAATAATCCATTTCTAGAGCTATTAGTCTATTCCTGTAGTACTTATTGATTGTCCATACCTCACTTCCATACATTGCAACAGATTCCACCATGTTTTACATATATATTTTTTTATGTCTTTCCAAATATGCTTATCCCACCATATGGAATTTAACGATGATATTATTTTGCTACTCAATTCAATTCTATTTTTTATGTTCTCTTTGCCTATACCTTCAATGTTATCCATAATTATTCCCAAATATTTAGTTTGTTTCACTTGTTTTATTGGGATTCCTTCTTGTAATATTAAATTTTCTCTTTCATTGCTATGTATTGCCAGATATTATTTTAATATATTTCTTTCAACTTTCATAATTTTCCCAATTTCAACGTGTGTAATGTTTTATAATCTGTACTTGCACGATGATCTTGTCCAGTAATCCATCTCTGTTGCTAATAACTTGTTAGCTTACCACATTTTAATTGTCCAAGTATCTCATCCATATAATAATAATAATGACATGTGATAGAATCCCTAAGGAGAATAGATGGGAAAAGAAGAAAGGGAAGAACTAAAGAAGGTTGGGTGGATGGGATGTTGAGGAGACGGTGACTGAAAACCATTCTATTGTGCATAAATTCCGAAAAAAATAATTATTTTCCATTAACTTGGTTTAAGCTCTCACCTTACACGTGCTACGACCTGTCGGGAGAATGATCTAAGCTATGGATCACACACACACAAGGACGTGGAGGTCCTCCCCGGATGTGTGATCAGCCCAATGTCAGGGCAACACAACATTCACACACACATTCATACTTAACATGGTGAATGTGATAATGATGACCGCATCATGTTCGGGGACCGTTTGGACCTTAAAGTGTCCTCACATTTGTCTTACAGATGAGGAAAAACCGAAATAAAAAAATACATCCAGGAAACTTTTCCCTACCGAATATCGAATGTGAACCCTCTGCTCACGAAGCTACCCAAGAATAATACAATAATAATAATAATAATAATAATAATAATAATAAATATAATTATTATTATGTATTTTATAAAAATATTAGCAAAATGTTCCAAATTGGGGGAGGGATAAATAAAATCATATGACAATATTTAACATTCATTACATAAGATACAAGCAGTTAAATTGGTATAGAAACGTACGACGAAACCAAGAAGAAAGGTTACCCAGAAAAAAGCATTGCAATGATGTCCACCTGGAAGAAGAAAGAAAGGAAGACCTCGAAACACAAGGATTCAAGAAAATAAGAACTGGAATGAGAACAACAAGACTGGAGGACATGGAGTGGATGGATAGGCACGAGTGGAGAAAGAAAAATAAACTTTAGGCACAGAAAGATGTGTAAACATAGAAAATCTGTAAATAAATAAAAATGTATTATTATTATTATTATTATTATTATTATTATTATTATTATTATTATTATTATTATTATTATTATCAATATCTCTTATTTATTTATTTAATCTGGGACAATTAAGGTCGTAATGTTTTCTCTTCACTTAGCCAATGAAAAAAATATTAGATCGTGAGGTGGAATAATAAATATCAGTATTTTGTGGACACTTAGGTGAGGAGATGTTGTGTGTAAATTGAAGAATTGTGTATCTAATTTTAGTTTTTATTTTTTGCAGGTAAGTTGATGTTGATTTGCATATCGGAGCGTGAGGAATCATTAGCCGCACGACTTGTTAAGTAGCCCACAGTACGTGATAAATCATTATTTTATACAATTCTTCTTTCAAATATTTATTTACACAGCAATTACTTATTTATCCAATTAGTAATGAAAATATGTCTCTCACTGGTCTAGGGGTAAAGTTCCTTGTTGTCTCTGCTATCGATACACGTTAAGGATTGAACAAATTAAGGGACAAGTCGTCCTGGAAGGACTATAAGCTCGGATATCACGTCTGAAGATTTTCAACTCAACAACATTGCCCAGACATTTAGCAAAGAAATTAAACATAGGCTTAGTTGTGGAAATGCATGTTATTATGCATTATAGGGACTTTTGTTATCCAAACCTCTCTCAAAAAAGTAAAAAACTGTTATTCTCCCAGATATATTATATGGATGATAAACAAGGGCCCCTACTTTAAGGGAGGAGAAAAGATTACGAGTATTTGATTAAGATTTTCTTTGTACCAAACAGAGACGCAAAAGACTACAAAACAGTGAGTTAGAGGCCTATGATCTTTATGGGAAACCAAAAATGTAATAAGAACAGTTAAGTCTTATAGACTGCGACGGCACGAATGGTGAATGATAGAGGGACATTGTAAATTACTGTAGGAAAACCAGACGGGAAGATCCAAACAGGTAGGTCAAGAATGAGGTGGGAGAATATAACATTAATCATGATTCGAAGTAGGTCAATTATACAACGAATAAATGAAAAACAGTATCTCAGAATTGAGATGTACGGAAAGCTTATATTCACGCAGCCATGAACCTCCAGCTTCTATAGTTCTAATCAGTAATTTTTTTTGATTGCGGATGAGCCCATGTAGGACTACGCAAAGTACTTAGAGGCGTTTCCTTTGAGCCCAAATTTCTTTCATTCTTTTGTTTTCTATCATCTGTCCAAGTTGTTCCAGTTTTTTTCTTCGGTTTGTCCTCTTGGTCAACTTGCCACTTATTCACCTTAATTCTAAATATATCTCTGTTTGGGATATCTTCTTTAGTAATTCCTGCCAATTTTAAGTCCTTTTTGACTTCATCAATCCACTTCATAGTATCCACTGGAGCTTTACTTCTGTTTTCGTAGAATTCCATTATCTGTTTTGTAAGCCTATTTGAGTTCATTCGTTTAATATGGTCATAACATTTTAACCTTCGTTTTCTAATATCACTATGAATGTCTGTATATATTTTTATTTCCTTTTTACTTCTGAGTCTAAATGCTTCACCTATGACTTGTGGACCTAAAACTTTTCTAATAATTTTGCATACTTTTTTCACTATATTTTCCATATCTTTTTTTCTGTTCAAAATTAATGTTTCTGCTCCATAGAGGCACTCTGGTTTAATTGCAGTGTTATAAGTGTCGTAATTTTATATGTAAAGATATGAATGTTTTATTATAAGTGTTGCGAGTATTATTATTATTATTATTATTATTATTATTATTATTATTATTATTATTATTATTATTGTTGTTGTTGTTGATATTAGAGATTAGGCATTTTTATTGCCTTGGCGTTCGTTAAGTTGTGGTGTTTTTGTTCCACTGGTTAAAAGGAAGGTGATAAAAAGAAAAACACGTTGTAAATTAGAGTCCAAAAGAGTCCATTGCTGTCAGTTGGGATATCTAATCACTACAGTTGTTAGTAATGACTGGTATCAATTAATTAGCAATAAAACTCGTGTAGGAAGGTGTGTGATTATTCTAATTCATTCACACGATTTGCATGTTTGTCAAGGTCAACCTGTCTGCACGGGAGACACTTTATCAAGCACAAATATTAATAGGCTAGCAGTATTGACATGAAAAGTTGCTAATTGCTGTCAAATTTCACAAAGTGTCGCATGTTTATACTTGCTTCTATGTTTATTGTAAAAAATGCATTTGTTATTCTGCTTAGCGACATCAATTCAAACAAAAAAAAAACACTAAAATAATTTAGAACAAATACTCGTTTCATATCCCATTAATTTACACAGACTATTTAACTCATGTCGCAAATAGTAGTCAATGACCAATCACGTTTCAATGAATTCTATTTTACACCAATGACAGTCGTGTTTCACCTCGCTCTTTATCAATTTCTCTTTATCACCTTCTGCTTTTGTGATAAAGAAAGCTCCTCCTTTTTTTAATATTCTGAACAGTTTAGACCATTATTTTTCTCCAACAAATACATTGAATATTGCAAATAATGAATAGATTCAGTGATTTTACTGAGTTGTTTATTCAAAATATAAATGATTAACCTATAATGTTGATTATAATAGTTTGATGCGTTTCATTATGTCTCCACTAGAGTGCATTCTTACAATATTGCGACCTTATTTGGCAATACATAATATGATCGAGTTGCAGTGAATATACATAACCTCACATTTCTAATTTGTTTTCAAACGTCGCCGTTTACATTAACTATATAAATATTTTAAAACACCGGCAACTATATTTAAATAATTATTTTTTAGTAAACAGCTTAATTTTATTCGTTAAATATTCCTAACAAATGCCACTCTTGATTTCCAAATTCTCTAGAGAAATTCACTCCTCACTTCGTGAGTCGCGAATTTATCGATAATTTGGAAATCACTCGTGGCGTTACTTATTACTATTTAACTCTTTAACAATTCCATCCATCCATAGTAATTCTGCCCGAGGGCAGGTCCTTCACTGCAATCATAGCATTTTCATGATATACTTTACAGTTTTACCACGGAATTGTAGGTGTGGTAGCTTCCCGTTGCTTTCCACACCGGTGAAGGATGATGATGAGATGATAATGATAAGGATGATGATGATGACCATATGATTTCGGGGACCGTTTGGGCCTTAAATTTTTCCTGACATTTGTCTTACAGGTGAGGAAAAACCCCGATAAAAACCTCACCCAGAAAAACTGCCCCGACCGGGGATCGAACCTGAGCCCGCTGCTCGACAAGGAAGCACGCTACCTCAAGACCACAGCGTTGGACTGGTTTAACAATTATTTCCACATAATATTATAATGATATTGTGAAAAGAAAAATTAATTATTGGAACTGTGTTAAAATAACAGTATTGGAAAATGTTAAATAACATCGTTTACTGCTTATAAAAGTGGTGGTGTTAAATTCTCAGACATAGATACGTCTAAAAGAAGCCGGCCGTTGACGTTGGTAGTGACATCTACCTGGCAGCGGACGAAACGAGAATATGTGGAAAGAATTGGTAATGTTTGTGCCTTGTCTCGAATAATGTAGTGGTCTTCCACGCTCGTGCGGATTACGAGATGTCCACGGTTCGATTCCTGGTTCAGACATTAATTTTTCTTTTCACAATATCATTATAATATTACAATATGATCCATTATTGGAACTGTGTTAAAAAATAGCAATATTGGAAGTGTTAAATCAGATCGATTACTGCTTAAAAAAGTGGTGGTGTAAAATTCTCAAACGTAGATAGTTTTAAATGAAGTCGGCCGTTGACGTTAGTAGTGACATCTGCCTGGCAGTGCCCCAAATGGGAGTCAATGACCAACCACTTTTCAATTAATTTTGTTTTAAATCCAATTACAGTCGTGTTTCACCTGGCTCTTTATCGAATCCTGTTTGCAAAATAAAGAAAGCTCCTCCTTTTTAATATTCTCAACAAGTCGGAGCATTATTTTGCAGTGACTGACTCTCCAACAAATACATTGAATATAGCAAATAATGAACAGATTGTTTCGACCTACACATTAGATAATTGTGTGTTAAATAATTGTGATTTTAAATAATGATTTTACTGAGTTGTTCCCTAAAAAATTAATTAATAACCTATAATATACAGTTTGATGTGTTTCCTTTTTCCTCCACTAGGGTGCATTCTTACAATATAGCGAGCCTATATGTCAATAAATAATATGTTCAAGTTGCAGTGGATCAACAAACGAAACATAACCACACTTTTCTGATTTGTTTTCAAACATCGCCGTTTACATTAAGTATGTAAATAGTTTTAAATAACTATATTTAAATAGTAATTTGTGAGTAAACAGCTTAATTTTATTCGTTAAATAGTGCTAACAAATATCACTCTTGATCTCCAAATCCTCCAGATAAATTCGTTAGTTATTTATATTAACATTCCAATGTTTTCTAATGAATTTTACTACTATTTTGAACTGATAGTGGCGCAAAAACCAGTGATTATTAGATTATTGTTATCTATACTTTATACTTAAGGCTGATAGTTTTGGAGGGAACGCTAAAATGTCCCTATAGAGTAGATGATAAAGTTATAAAATTTGTTGTAGTTGCAGTTAAGGGCACCCTGTATTAAATTCTTTGCAATTTGGTTTAAAAATATGCAACATACAATTTTTTGTCAGTTTATTCTTAAGTTATGTGCATGAAAATTATGTCACTAATTAAACAAGTCTTCATCATCATCATCAACAAATTTGTTTTAGGCCATGTGGTCTTCCTGAACATAATGACACCCTCATTAACTTTTTACACATATTTCTTCATGAGTAATTTAAAATACAAAAAATCCAACTTCTTAAAAGTATTGTCTTTGTATAATTTTCTCAAAACAACTTATCCAATTTTTTCCAAGATTTAGTAATAATAATAATAATAATTCATTCATTTTGAGAATTGTCAACATTCAGAGTTTTCTCCAACCAATCTTAATAATTAACAGGAATTTAAATATATATATATAAATGACTTCGGATTTATAGACTATCAGTTTGCAACAAACATTCAGAAATGTCCCTTAATTAAAGTTCTCCATCGTTCTCTGTCCTCTGTGTCTTCATCCGTTACACCAAATTTCCTAATTACATTTTGAATATTGTTCTTCCAGGTTGTTCTTGGTCTTCCTTTTCATTTCCTTCTTTCAATTTTCCATGCATAGACGGCCTTTGGGAGTTCCATCCTGCATTCTTCTTGCGTGTCCATACCATTTTAGCCTTCTGTGTTCAATCTCATCCATTATATTTCGTTCTGCATTAATAATAATAATAATAATAATAATAATAATAATAATAAAACTTCCAGAAAGAACTGATGGAGCACTTCAAATCACAAAGTAGTGAGAAACCATGGGCAGAATAACTGAATACCTGAACAACCAAGACATGAAGCAGTAGCAACAGGCCATGACTACCTGGCAGCGCACCTCCATAAAATTGGATAGTTCATTTGACAATAATAAGGTTTGCTCGTGTTCACATACGGATTGTGATATATTTTAGAAAATTCGTATATCAACAATATTGTTGTTAAAATGTTGCATATATTGTTTTAAAATTTCAAACATTACCAATAGCACAAAGATAAATTTACCTTATTATTATAGACCTCTTTAAGCTCCATATTTATCTTCGGGTTTTTACAGCTGCTGTCGTCTTCCCGTGCCAAACCTCCAAAGCCTACGATCTTGGGCATCTTCACTGCTTAGCCCTCTTGCTTGCATTACTGTCTTCATGTTTTCCTTCCATGTTAACTTTGGTCTCCCTCTTTTCTTCTTTCTGGTCGGATGCCATTCATATAGTTGCTCCGGCCATTCTTCTATTCTTAAACTGCATACCCACGCCAAAAATTATTCTCCTATCGTTCATAGTTTCAGAGAAAAATGAAACAAAATATGAAAAAATACAAGTTACGGGAAAATGCAATAACAAAAAAAAAATAATAAAAGAAAAGAAAAGAAAAATGTGCACATTAGCAGAACACAGAGATGCCATTTTTAAAAATCAATTTTTATGGGTTTAAATGACCAAAATCGGCAAAATTTGATAAAATATACCTTCCTGGATATTTTAAAGCAAAAAGAAAAACAAAATTAACTGAAATAAGTACTGGGTGCCCCCTTAAATATCATTTTATCCTCTTTTGGTTAACCGATTTAAAAAAAACACAGTTTTATAGATTTTTTGGAGAGAAATTGGGACGACAAGATGTAATGCATAATAGCACGCGGGGCCAGAGCTGACGTTATCTAATGTAATTATAGCCTATATAAACCAAATGTATGTGAATAAAGTATTGATGTCAATTTTTTATTGTCAGTCGAATATATAAATATGTTGCACGTGGAAGAGCTATCTGCTGTATCTGTCACGTCACGCCGCCGGTGTGACAGCTCACTTATTTGATAAATTCAGCTCAGACAACTTTTCATTCATCTGCATTGTCACTTCATTCCTCCACAGTTTATTCATTTTTGCTTTTTTATTTCCTGTAACGTCACACTTGTTCGCTATTCTTTATTGTTATTATTATTATTATTATTATTATTATTATTATTATTATTATTATTATTATTATTATTATTAACTGAAAATATATAAAACTACCATTATATGGGTTCTAAACATGGACTCTTACTTTAAGGGAAGAAATGAAATTACGAGTATTTGAGAATAAAGTTCTTAAGAAAATTTTTGGACCAAAGAGAGATGAACAGACAGGTGAATGGAGAAGACTACCTAACAGTGAACTACATGGTCTTTATAGGAAGCCAGATATAATAAGAAGAGTTAAGTCTCGTAGACTGCGATGGGCAGGACATGTTGCGCGCATGGGGAATGAAAGACGTGCATGGAAGCTTCTTGTAGGAAAACCAGAGGGAAAACGCCCAGTTGGTAGACCAAGAATGAGGTGGAAGAATAACATTAACTATGATTTGAGGGAAGTAGATTATACAGGGAATGATTGGAAAGCATTAGCTAAGGATAGGAATGTATGGAGAGCTTATATCCACGCGGCCATGAAGCTACGGGTTCGATAGTGCCAGTTAGTTAGTTAGTTGAGGCGATACGCTAACCCCATGTCTCTCGTTGACATCTATAGTAAATAAGGGTAACTAAATTGGCTTCGTTAGAACACTCCCACTGGGTAGCACCCTAATCCCTGCACGGGGTATAATAGTCATCATCATAAGAACCCGGGTCTTCCTAACAACTCTCCTGTAGACTCCTGACGACTGCCCACCAATTTCCAATTTTAATCATTGGACGACTCCCAAAACTACATGCATTCACCTAGCTTTAGGTCTTCCAATGTTTTTTCTGCCGTCTGGTCCATAACCTTTTTAACAATTTCACTATTTATCCATTCTCTGGATATGTCCTCACTTACTTACTTACTTACTTACTTACTTACTGGCACTATCGAACCCGTAGGTTCATGGCCGCGCGGACATAAGCTCTCCATACATCCCTATCCTGAGCTAATGCTTTCTAATCATTCCCTGTATAATCTTCTTCCCTCAAATCATAGTTAATATTGCTCTCTTACCTCATTCTTGGTCTACCAACTGGGCGTCTTCCCTCTGGCTTTCCTGCAAGAAGCTTGCATGCACGTCTTTCATTCCCCATACGTGCAACATGTCCTGCCTATCGCAGTCTACGAGACTTAATTGTTCTTATTATATCTGGCTTCCTATAAAGACCATGTAGTTCATTGTTATGTAGTCTTCTCCATTCACCTGTCTGTTCATCTCTCTTTGGTCCAAAAATTTTGCTAAGAACTTTATTCTCAAAAACTCGTATGTAGTTTCCTCCCTTAAAGTAAGAGTCCGTGTTTCGCACCCATATAATATAACTGGTAGAATAATAGTTTTATTTATGTGTCCACCTCAATCTACTGTACTATAACTGGTAGAATAATAGTTTTATATATGTGTCCACCTCAATCTACTGTAGCTATTTTAATGTTTGGTGATTTATACAAACTATACAATATTGCATTATATCGTATTCTCGATTCTCCTCTTTCCTTCCCGAATGCTCCACATGTTCTGCTCAGAATTTTCCTTTCAAAAACTCCGAACTGAGACGTGGAATTTTCAGTCATGACCCAAGTTTGACTTCCATACATTATCACAGGCTTTATTAATGTCTTATATATTTTTTTGTGTGTTAAAAGTGAGATATTTTGATTTAAAATACTTTATCATTCCGTAGTAACATTTATTGGCATTTTGAATAATAACAATAAAAATAATTGAACAATAAACACCAATTAAGAGGAGGTAATATTTAAACAAACATATTGCAAGGTGCTGCAGTTTAAGAAAGTGCTTCCACAACACTGTGTGGTGAGGGAAACATGTAATTTTGTATTTTTCCGTCTATAACTGGTCCTTTTTCACGCAACAAAAGAACTTCCTGGGGGCAACGCCATTACTTTCCCATCCATTTCAAACCGCATAAAACATTACTTAATGTCAGCCCTTGCACAACATTGAAACCGAGTTTAAGATGGCAGTGGATGAAATGTATATTTTACACAGACGTACCGTATATATAGGATTACATAGCAACATTGATACATTTCCATTTCAAGCTTACTTCTCTATTAAAGACAATTTTTGAGTTTATCATAAGTAACGCCGCCACGAGTGATTTCCAAATTATCGACAAATTCACGACTCACCAAGTGAGGAGTAAATTTATCTAGAGAATTCGGAAATCAAGAGTGGCATTTGTTAGGACTATTTAACGAATAAAATTATTAATCATTATTTAACTGTAGTTATTTTAAAATATTTATATATTTAATGTTAACGGCGATGTTTGAAAACAAGTGAGAAACGATTTATACACTTCATTTCCTTCCTTTGTTCATCACTGCAACCAGATCATAATATTATTTATTGCCAAAGGATCGGAATGGTGTAAGAATGCATCCTAGTGGAGAAATTTATAACCAACGTTATAGGTATTAATTAATTTGATGTCCTATGATGTAAATATGTCAATTATATTTTTCTGCAACATCATTTCCTGGAAAATAATTTGTTTAAGAAAGTGCAAACAGTGTTTTTCTTTTTTTTGTGGTATAATCAATTGTTACAAATGTTTTTATAATATCTATCACATGCGCTTTCTGCTGATATTCATGCAATATATATACAATCTGGTAGCTGTATTTCTTAGAGGGTCAGTCACTGCAAAATAATGCTATGACCTATTCAGAATGTTAAAAAGGAGGTGCTTTCTTTATTATGATAAAGTTTAGTTGGTAAATTTTAGGCCAAACACGACTGTGATTCGTTGTACATAAAAAATCATTGAAATGTGATTGGTGATTGACTCCCATTTGAGTTAAATAGTCATTCTAAGAACAGTAAGTAAAGTTGAACTTTGTGAATTATCACATTTTTTATGTTAAGCAAAACAAAATAAGGAAACGATGTCCTAACAATCCACGTTCCTAGGAACATGTCACAATATTTCAGTCTTTGCCATGGATTCTCTGAACTAGTTCCCGCTCGAGAACCGAATGGGGGACTATTTTATATCCCGAAAATTATTACCCCAATAGAACCCATGTTCGCGTTTCTTCACGGTTGAATTTTTACGGTAAAAATCATCACTCCTTCGACCAAGGTATTTTGTTCGTATGGCTTATCGCGTTTCACCTGTCCGGCATGGGTGACACTTTTGGCAACAACGTTACCGCCGGCATAGCTCATGGAGTTATCTAAGCACCCAAGCCACTCCACCACGAGAAGGTAACGATAAATCGGTTGGATTTAAGAATATATATTTACGCACCTGTGCACATACAAATGGTGTATGCTCGAGAAATAAGTGTTCTGGCGAGAAGTGTGTTACCAATTTTGCGTCATTGAACTTAGTGGATGGATTGGTAACATTTTAAAAACAACCAGTTTGGAAGTGATTAGTCTGCTCCGCAATGTACCTGTCAATCTGCTGCACCTATCATATATTAATGTCTTCGACAATTCATGTCATATATTTTTTATTTATTTATTTAGGAATATTTCACAATCCAGTGGTTTTCCTTCAACCAACTGATTTCTTTGTCTTTTTCCAATGCATATTCTTGCTTTGTTCCCACACTTCCTCCTCCATCTCTCGGTGGTGTCACTTCTCTTAGTAAGTCGGCCGCTGTGGTCCCGAGAATTGAGGGTTCAAACCCGGCTGGGGTCCATGGATTATTTTAAGACGCAAAAATCCAATGAGTAAGTCCTCCGGGAGGGACATTAAGCCGTAGGTCCCGAGTCTGAAAATTTTCAGGCTCGTAAGAGATCCTTAAGCCTGAATAAAAAGTCCTCAACGTCCTGGTAATAGTTGCGCTCATGTGTTGACAAACAAAATAACTAAAAATTAACTTGGTCTACAATAGTAACTGCTAACAAAGCAGAGGCTGTGGCTCGCCAATATAACACCTTATTGTGCATACCGGGGTTCATACAGTACATGTCTGGCGTCCATCGCTGTGTTAGCGTGCTGCCTTGTCACGCAGGGGGCCCAGGTTCGATCCCCGGTCGGGGCAGGTTTTCTGGGTGAGGTTTTAATCGGGGTTTTTCCTCACCTGTAAGGCTAATGTCAGAAAAACTTTAAGGTCCAAACGGTCCCCGAAATCATACGGTCATCATTATCCTTAACATTATCATCATCATCCTTCACCGGTGTGGAAAGCAACGGGAAGCTACCACACCTATAATTTCCTAGTAAAGCTGCAAGCATAGCATAAAAATGCTATAATTGCAGTGAAGGACCTGCTTTCGGGCAGAATAACAATGGATGGATATGTCTGGCGTTAAAAATTAAGTTCCTCTTGTTAAATAGTATATTAAGATGCACGGACCAAGGAAATGTTTTACGTACGAGATAACAGAGTCAATACACGAGGCCATAATTTCTCAATGAATGCGTGAAAGTTTTTCATCCTTGTATCGTATTGTATTGTAAGCCTATATTTTCCCTTAACAGAGATTTAGGCGCTCTCCCCCTACAGGGAAGTATTTGAACCATACCAATTTAGTTGCACTTGTTTTCGCATATATGTCATTTGAGTGGTCCGTGATCAGCGTTCCGCCTCATACTGACATCTAGGAAACCAAGATAGTACTAGGACGGGAAAATTCGGTAAATTTTGCTTTGAGGCCTTTTCATTCAGGCTTAAGGATCTATTACGAGCCTGAAAATCTTCAGACTCGGGACCCACAGCTTAAAGTCCCTCCCGGATGACTTGCTCCTTGGATTTTTCCATCCTAAAAATCCATTGACCCCGGCCGGGTTTGAACCCGCGACCCTCGGAGCATAACCACTAGTCCACTGCGGCCGATCACATTTATTTATGACAAAAATATTATACGTGTACGGGCCAACCTAATCAGATGTTTATGTTTTTCCCATGATATCGATAGATGCGCTTTATTTACAATTTCATGACGAGCAGAATTCATGCTCCAAGCTGACTCACCTGTTATTTTCATCAAATCTGCATTGGCTAATGTAGGACATTCTTCACTAAACTGTTTGAAAACATTCAAAATAATTTACTTCTCTCGCCTTTTTAAATTCATTTTTCCCTCTGTTTAAAAATTTCGCAGAAGGGACCATCTTGAAACAATTGAAATTCCAACGTTATCTACATTGCGTTTGGGAATGAAAGAGGGCATGGGAGATTCTTGTAGGAAAATATAGAAGGAAACCAGTTAGTTGGTAGACGAAGAATGATGTGGGAGAATAACATTAGGCCTAAATATGATTCGAGGGAAGTAAATTATACAGGGGAAGATGGAAAAACTTTAACCCATGATAGGGATGTATGTAGAGCTTATGCCCATGTGGGCATGTACTTACAGGTTCAATAGAGCCAATGAGTTAATTTACGGGCATAAAGAGTGTAATAAGGAACACAAAGACGAGTGTGAGAAAGAGGTTGCGCGCGCAAGTAGATCTGACATTGATAAGTTTTAATTGAACGTGGAGCTTGTTAGCCGCGCCCGGGGATTAGCGCGCCATCACTCACACTGGTTCATGGCCGCATCACTTCACTCAAACCATGTTAATGTTATTCTCCCACCTCATGCCAACAAGAAGCTCCCATATCCCTCTTTCATTACCCAATCATGGTTAATGTCATTCTTCGGCTAGCTTACTTACTCACTGGCACTATCGAACCCGTAGGTCCATAAGCTCTCCATACATCCCTATCCTGAGCTAATGCTTTCCAATTATTTCCTGTGTAATCTACTTCCCTAATCATAGTTAATGTTATTCTCCCACCTCATTCTTGGTCTACCAACTGGACGTTTTCCCTCTGGCTTTCCTACAAGAAGCTTCCATGCAAATCTTGCATTCCCCATACGTGCAACATGTCCTGCCCATCGCAGTCTACGAGACTTAACTTTTCTTATCATATCTGGCTTCCTGTAAAGACCATGTAGTTCATTGTTATGTAGTCTTCTCCATTCACCAGTCTGTTCATCTCTCTTTGGTCCAAAAATTTTCCTAAGAACTTTATTCTCAAATACTTGTAATCTAATTTCCTCCCTTAAAGTAAAAGTCCATGTTTCGCACCCATATAATATAACTGGTAGAATAATAGTTTTATATATTTTCAGTTTAACGTTTTTTGAAAGGAGTTGGGACATCAAAAGTCTCTGCAATGCATAATAGCACGCATTTCTAGAATTGAGCCTATGTTTAATTTCTTTGTGCATCTCATTTCATTCCTATTTGTGATTATTGTTCCTAGGTATTTGAATTCAGCCACTTCCTCAAAATTTCCCTCGTTTGTCATTTGCTGTCCATTTCCATTATATAATGTATTTCTATATGTGTCCATATATTTAGTTTTATTGATATTTACTTCCAGTCCTAATTTTTTAGTGTTACTCAATAGTGTGTGCGTGTAGTCCTTTAGTATCTCCTCACTATCAGCCAATAGTAGTACATCATCAGCATAAACTAACAGCTTATTAATACCATTGCTACTGCACGTTTATCTTCTGGATTTGTTACAAATTTACAGGCGATGAGCCAGACTTCTAAGGAAGTCTTTTCAATACGGCGATATGGAAAGTCACTGATGTTTAAGGAGGCTTGTAAAACGTCCTACCATTAACCCCGCCTTAGAAAAGGGAGATCATACGGTTTGTAAATAGTGGTGAAATATTTATTTTCCTTACAAGGAAATTACATGCCGAAACGTACCTTAAAATTTCTCCCAGAGAAGCTTCTGATGTACCAATGCCGTGTCAGAAAATAAACTGCGAACAAAGTCAGAATCCGGCAACGGCAACCCACTGTACGGAACAGATGGACTCCATGCATGAGTTTAGAGCGGAGTGGACTCAAGCGGGACACGGTGCGGACAGTAGGTAGTGAGCGTTATCAAATCTACCAATTCACGCGTTGTATTACTTCCCCATAGTTTAAATTAGAGATTTCG
This sequence comes from Diploptera punctata, assembly GCA_030220185.1. Taxonomy (NCBI): domain Eukaryota; kingdom Metazoa; phylum Arthropoda; class Insecta; order Blattodea; family Blaberidae; genus Diploptera; species Diploptera punctata. Next base: position 715,018 of record JASPKZ010003045.1, on the reverse strand, counting down.
CGCTATATTTTGTTACCTTGCGGTTAAAAACGGCAGATATTTTTTTGGTCACGGCCTTAGTACATCACAATGCTTTTATGGAAAATATTTGAAGGTAGTTTAAGATATTGTGACGTAGTTAACAAATGAAGATGGATGTCATAAATCAGAAATGATATCCCATTACTAACGACCTACATGATTGAACTAAATTAAAAATAAATAAATTGTTTACTATTTATCATAATTTGGCGCGCTCTGTCATTACGTCAACTAAACATTAGCTTCTTATCTTGCTTTTCTTTTAATTTTAGTATAAATCGACCTTCGGTCGCAATCTAATAGAGCATTGCCAACTCACCATGTGCTGAGCTGAACATTACATAATGGAAATGGACAGCTAATGACAAACGAGGGAAATTTTGAGAAAGCGACTGAATTCAAATATCTAGCAACAATGATCACAAATAGGAATGAGATGCACAAGGAAATTAAACATAGGCTCATTTCTGGAAATCCATGTTATAACGCATTACAGGGACTCTTGAATTCCCAACTCCTTTCAAAAAACGTTAAACTGAAAATATATAAAACTGTTATTCTACCAGTTATATTATATGGATGTGAAACATTGAATCTTACTTTAAGGGAGCAAAGGGGATTACGAGTATATGAGAATAAAGTTCTTAGGAAAATGTTTGGACCAAAGAGAGATGAACCGACAGGTGAATGGAGTGAATTACATGGTCTTTATAGGAAGCCAGATATAATAAGAACAGTTAAGTCTCGTAGACTGCTATGGGCAGGACATGTTGCACGTATGGGGAATGAAAAACTTGCATGGAATCTTCTTGTAGGAAAACCAGAGGGAAAATGCCTAGTTGCCAGACCAAGAATGAGGTGGGAGAATAACATTAACTATGATTTGAGGGAAGTAGAATATACAGGGAATGATTGGAAAACATTAGCTCAGGATATGGATGTATGGAGAGCTTATGTCCACGCGGCCATGAACCTACGGGTTCGATAGTGCCAGTGAGTGAGTAAGTACTTAGTGAATTATTAGCAAAGGTTTGGTTTTGAACCGGGAGCAGGTTTTGTAACAAAGTGAATAATACTTATCATGGTATCGGCGCGCCAGAAGCGCAGACAAGTGTAAACAACAAGACCCACCCTGAATAATATTACGATACTTATCAGTGTTTTTGTCACACTCACCTCTCCAACTTATCGACTTGTCCTCACAATATATGTAAAACCTAAGTACCTCGGCAACTTTCCTCTTTAATCATTTTGTTAAGTTTGTAACTCAATCTTTCCCAACGGCTCTTCTTAGAATCTCCGTGTTTTGTAATTCAACTGTTTTCATTAAATACGGTGATCGGTTTCCTGCGGTCATTTTGATTTCTTCTCAGATCTTGTAACATGAGAAAGGAGGGACCAAAGACCTTCTACAGGGTTATTTGACCCAGTTAACAGCTATTGAACGACAATAAAGGGTAGCAGTAAGTGGGACCATTCTGTGTCACGGTACCATCATCATGCTAAGGCGCGACAACTTCAAAGGTGAAAGTCTTGGCCTTCTCAACAATCCTCCTCCATGACAATCTGTCCTTAGGTTTCCATTTATACAGCTTCTTGACCAGTCTCTGATCATCCATTCTTATTAAATGTCCAAGCCAATTCTGAGAGATCTTGTATGGTTTACTATATTGTGATTTTTTATTAATTTGTTTAGTTTGTACCATCTGTGAATGTTCGATTGGGGAACAAGTGACAGCTAGAGTCATATTGGCCAATGTAATAACACACGTACCCTCTTGAGGCAATTGCCAAACATGTTGACTTATGAAGGTAAAGGTAAAGTAATCCCACTACAGGCCTCAGGAGACCCTTGGGGTAGTAGGACGTTAAGGTTCCCACTTTTTCTAGACAATTGGCACTTGATGTCAGCCGGGTTCGCAGCCCTGCGATGCGGCTGCCTTTACCCCCCAGAACAAGCATCTGGTATTCATTTCCGTTAGAGGCTGATTCGACCCCAGGGCCGTGGTACCACCAGAAAATAATTTAAAAGTCGAAGAGGAATGTTTTAATAGTAACCCCTATGTACAGTGTGCACAAGATATTCTCTGCCGTTTCCTTGCTTCAGTATAGATATATAGGTTTTATTGGCACTTCATACATTCATGTGGCTATTTAACTCATGCCCCAAATGGGAGTGAATGACCAATCACATTTCAATGGTTTTTTTATTTACAACCAATCACAGTCGTATTTCCCCTAGAATTTACCAAGTAAAGTTTATCATAATAAAGAAAGCACCCCCTTTTTTTCATGCCCCAAATGGGAGTGAATGACCAATCACATTTCAATGGTTTTTTTATTTACAACCAATCACAGTCGTATTTCCCCTAGAATTTACCAAGTAAAGTTTATCATAATAAAGAAAGCACCCCCTTTTTAACATTCTGAATAGGTCATAGCGTTATTTTGCAATGACCGCCTCCCTAAGAAATACGGCTACGAGATTGTATATATAGTGCATGAATGTCAACACATAGCGCATGCAGGAGTTAATATAAAAACATTTGTAGCAATTTATTATACCACCAAAAAATGAAACCACTGTTTTCACTTTCTTAAATGTATTTTTCCCCAGGTAATAACATTCCAGAAAAATATAATTGTCATATTTACATCATAGCACATCAGAAATGAATTAATATACAGTTTGATGTGTTTCATTTTTTCTCCACTAGAGTGCATTCTTACAATATTGCGTTCCTTTGGCAATAAATAGTATGATCTGGTTGCAGTGATAAACACAAAGAAGCAGATGAAGCGTGCCAATCGTTTCTCATTTGTTTTCAAACATCGCCGTTTACATTAAATATATAAATATTTTAAAATAACTATAGTTAAATAATGATTTGTGAGTAAACAGCTTAATTTTATTCGTTAAATAGTCCTAACAAATGCCACTCTTGATTTCCAAATTCTTTAGATAAATTCACAACTCACGAAGTGAGTCGTGAATTTATCGATAATTTGGAAATCACTCGTGGCATTACTTATGACAATTTAACTCATGCCCCAAACGGGAGTCAATGACCAATTACATTTCAATGATTTTTGTATTTACAACCAATCAGAGACGTGTTTCATCAGAAATAATTATCAACGTTAGGATTATCATATATTAAGCAAAGCTCCTCCTTTTTAATATTCTGAACAGGTCTGACCGTTATTTTGCAGTGACTGAGCCTATAACAAATACGGCTACCAGATTGTATATAATAGTGCTTACATGTCAACATTTGTAGCAATTGATTATAACCACCAAAAAAAGAAACCACTGTTTGCACTTTCTTAAATGTATACGACATCAAAAATGAATTAATATACAGATTGATGTGTTTCATTTTTTCTCCCACTAGAGAGCATTCTTACAATATTGCGTTCCTTTGGCAATAAATAGTATGATCTGGTTGCAGTGATAAACAAAAGAAGCAGTAGAAGCGTAGGCTACCTATCGTTTCTCATTAGTTTTCAAACATCACCGTTTACTTTAAATATAAAAATATTTTTAAATAACTGTAGTTAAATAATGATTTGTGAGTAAACAGCTTTATTTTATTCGTTAAATAGTCCTAACAAATGCCACTCTTGATTTCCAAATTCTCTAGATAAATTCACTCCTCACTTCGTGAGTCGTGAATTTATCGATAATTTGGAAATCACTCGTGGCATTACTTATGACTATTTAACTCATGCCCCAAATGGGAGTCAATGACCAATCACGTTACAATGATTTTTTATTTACAACCAATCACAGTCGTGTTTCACCTCGTTCTTTATCGATTTCTCTTTATCAGCTCCTGCCTTTGTGATAAAGAAAGGTCCTGCTTTTTAATGTTCTGAACAGGACAGAACATTATTTTTCTCCAACAAATACATTGAATATAGCAAACAATGAAAAGATTCCTTGATTTTACTGAGTTGTTTACTAAAAAAATAAATGAATAACCCGTAATGTTGATTATGATATATAGTTTGATGTGTTTCATTATTTCTCCACTTGGGTGCACTCTTACAATATTGCGATCTTATTTGGCAATAAATAATATGATCAAGCAGCAGTGAATGAACATAACCTGACATTTCTGATTTGTTTTCAAACATCGTCGTTTACATTAAACATATAAATATTTTAAAATAACTGTATTTAAATAATAATTTTTGAGTAAACAGCTTAATTTTATTCGTTAAATAGTCCTAACAAATTGCACTCTTGATTTCCAAATTCTGTAGATAAATTCACTCCTCACATCGTGAGTTGTGAATGGAAATGACTGGTGGCATTACTTATGACAATGAGTGTTGGAGGTACCACGAGGACACACAGGATATTTATAAGCCCAGTCTAGCAATGAATTATGTTTAACAGAGTTGCAACTTTTCAAGGACCCTCTGACTCATCCTTGTCCCTAAGTCATTTCTAATTATCCAATTTGCATTCCACCGTCTGTCAGCAGAACTGACCTAACAATTACGGCACCGATTTTTATGTGTTGAAAGTATATGGTGACACTAACACAATTCTTCTTCTTCTTCTTTTACACTCCAGGGATTCAAAATATGTCTGCTCATCTTTTCTTGGTTCACCAGTCTCAGCGTTTCTGATTATTGTTCATGAGGTCTCAGGTTCGATTCCCAGACAAACCATAGGATTTTTTCCTTAAAGGGAATCATTCCTGTGGTTGCCCATGGTCTGGAATTTGGGTTAAGAATTCTCCATTTGTGACCCATCATATCATCGGGGTAACGTAACTCCGCCTTCTAGGCGCCCCAACTTCAGAAGTGGGTTCCAATCAAGCCAATGCCAGGAGAGAACACCAGAAATGTCGAAATGACAACCTAGAGCGTTGAATAAAGAAAATATTTGCTTGGTCTTCTCCGATGACTTCTTCTCTTAGGATCCTCTTTTCGGAATCCTCTCTTCCGGCATTATATAAAATAAAGCACTATTATTATTATTATTATTATTATTATTATTATTATTATTATTATTATATTAACATGCTCTCTTTATTCATTCTTTGTAAAGAATTTATTCTAGCTCTTCCCTTATTTTTCATTTGAGATTTTACCTAAAATATACATCGTTTTATTGTTCTTACATTTTTAATTTACCGCCTGTTCACTAAGTTAGTGCGGATCCGTTAGTGAGTTATCAGTTATTAACCCACTGATTTTTATGTGTTGAAAGTGAAGATAGCAAGTTAACATAATGAGACTAACACAATCCCCCCGGGGAATATGCAATATTGTCTGTTCCTGGTTTAAAACATATCTGACCATTCTTTCCTTGGTCTTCCCGGTTGAAAACCAGAGAAAATGCATCTATAGGTAGACCAAGAATGAGGTGGGAGAATAGTATTAATGATGACTTAAGGGAAGACAGGGGATGATTATAAAGTGGTTACAAGGGTGAAGAGGCTGTGAGTTGAACAACCTATTTAACTTAATAAGTTACATTTCCGTTGAAAGCGCGCGGTCTCTTTGCGGTCGGTGTTGACACTTGTTGACTTTAATTAAATAATAGCTTATCTCACTAACTGTTTTTATAACACTTTGTTCAGTACCGTCCGTTTACCCTCTCTGTCTCACCTGCAAATACACTCAGTGTTATTATTATTATTATTTTATATATATTCAATGTTTACTCATATTTCTGTGGCTAAAGTTTTATTTTCCTTCTCGACTCGTCCCTATGCATCCATACCATATCTTCCAGTCCTCTTGTTCTCATTCCAGTTATTATTTATTGCATCCACGAATTTCCAGGTCTTGCTCTCTTTCTGCTTCCAGATAAGCTCCATTCCAATGTTTTTTTTTTCTGGGTAACCTTAGTTCTTGCATTCGTTAAACTGAAAATATATAAAATTATTATTCTACCAGTTATGTTATATGGATGCGAAACATGAACTCTTACTTTAAGGGAGGAAAGGAGATTACGAGTATTTGAGAATAAAGTTCTTAGGTAAAATGTTGAACCAAAGAGAGATGAACAGACAGGTGAATGGAGAAGACTACATAACAATGAACTACATGGTCTTTATAGGAAGCCAGATATAATGAGAACAGTTAAGTCTCATAGACTGCGATGGGCAGGACATATGACACGAATGAGGAATGAAAGACGTGAATGGAAGCTTCTTGTAGGAAAAACCAGAGGGAAAACGCCCAGTTCGTAGACCAAGAATGAGGTGGGAGAATAACATTAACTATGATTTGAGGGAAGTAGATTATACAGGGGATGATTGGAAAACATTATCTCAGGATAGGGATATATGGAGAGCTTATGTCCGCGCGGCCATGCATCTACGGATTCGATAGTGCCAGTGACTTAGTTAGTTAGTTATAGGAGACGTTCAAGTGAACTTGAGATAGGTAACCTAGGGTCAGAGAAACTAGTTTAAGGAGATGCGGGAATAAACTTGTCTTTCATATTATTACTGTCTAGTCTTTCATATTTATCAATTAATTGCAAGTACCAACTCTGACATAATAAATGTACCATTTTGTATCTTACAACAGTTGCTCAAACTGACTAAACGAACGTGGATGCAAGCATAACATCAGCCGCACCGGGTGTTTCACAGGTAGCTACAATCCTGGCAACTAATTCCATGTCCGTATCCACTGGAGTCTCAGACACAAGCGACTTTACATATCCATCATCATCAGGCTCTTCCTTGCAGCAACTGACCAGCACAGTACATGTAAATCAGCTGTAAGAAGCAATGCTAGGCAATGTGGTAGAAAAGTGCATTCCTATATCTACGTTTTTTTAGATAGATAATGGAATTTATTGCCTTTTTTCAGAAAAAAAGAAAGTACATATGCATTTACATTGCGCACGGGCCTGCTTGGCCGTACGTGCATTATTTGTCCATGAATAAAAAAATGAAACTAATAATATGAACAAATACCTACAAATACACCTGTATCAAAAACAATAATAAGCTGCATATAAGTAAAATATATGTCTACACTACATCACAATAATACATATCTACACTCATCCATGAAAAGACCATGTGTATAAATTTAAAAAAAGTATCATTCTGTACATTAATATTAAAAAAATGCTAGAAAACAAATTAGAAAAAACACACACACACACACACACATACACCCGCACATATACACACTTGCACGCTCATACCCCCTTCCCCCGTCCCTGCAGACATCAAATGCACTATCAGACTATTCAACTTATCAGACCTACTTATTATATAACATTATTAAAGATCGAAAACAAAGACCATATTGAGATTCTTCTTATTGATAATACATGTATCCTTATTGATCTACAATTTTGCTATATCTGAATTTCCTTACTGTACCCAAAAATTTGCATGTTTTTGATTCACTCCCGATCCGTCGTAAAAGATCCCAACACGCCACTCTCCCACGATCCGACCTGAGAAATCTCTCCGTCAGCATCTGTAATCTAAGTTGTTCTGTCTCTCTACAGAATGCTATAATATGCTGCCATTTCTCATGGTCATGGCATAGCGGGCATAGTTTAATGCCTTCATCATTTGTTAAATTATGGGTCATCCATCCCCCCAAATGAAACCATGCAATAGCACTTCTATCATCCCCATCCAAAGAGTCAATATATTTCTCCCGTCCCCACGAAAGTTTCAGTTCCGTCTGCAGGGTGAGCGATATTTTCTGGCTACACTCGGCTTCTATATACTGCCTGTCTATATCGATTACATTAACTACATAACAACTATATAGAGCATTCTATTAATAATCATGTAGGAAGCTACTTACTTTATTTTATATAATTTTAATTTTATTATATTCTATGTTTTTTTTAGCATTAGCTAGTATTAGATCCATCATCATTGTATTTTGTTTAGTCTGTATTTTAATATGTTAAAATTTTAATATGTACGTAATTTTTGTATAATTTTACTATTCGCTGGTTGAGTGGAAGAGAAGGCCTTATGGCCTTAACTCTGCCAGCTAAAATAAATCATTATTATTATTATTATTATTATTATTATTATTATCATTATTATTATTAGTCTCTTCTTAACTCTCCTCCAAACATTTCTATTATTCCGCGTACTCCTCTCCCATACCCAACCCATCCCTATGTCCTTCAATCCCCTTTCTACACCGATTACCCAATCTCCCGAAACACACTGCCTTTTCTGTTCATTGTAACACTCTGCTCTAAGCGAGCCCTGATTCCCGTTTATTATGTCCAACCAATACTTAATAGCCATAATTTTGCCCCTTATTGTGTCCGAAAATGTACCGAATTCTTTTAGACTGGCTTCTTGTACCCTAGGTTCTGTATATCAAATTGTTCAGTGAAGCATCACCTATGTCCTGCACGTTCTTACAGAATCACTCTGTATAAATAATAACTCATACTGAATAGCTTAATATATCTCAAAACATGTAAAGTTAGATGTATTCTTACCAAGAGCCTCCCTTCACAAACTATTGAAAGTAGGTACACAGTAAGGAACCTGTACTCAAGGGTCGCTGGTGGCGAACAACTGTCTGCTCTCGTCTCTTTCAACACACGCTGACACGTTTGCATGTTTTGCTAATGGAAATGCATCGGATTCAACAACCGACATTCCATTCCTGTATTCCCCAAGCGCGCGCGCACTCAGTGTTTCCAGGAAAACACTTTAAAAAAGAGCACTTTACATTTTAAATCTCAACACTTTTTATAGCACCCTTGTTGCTCGTTTGGATGGAAATAATGCTCCGGCGTTAAACACACCTAACTTGTTTGTTACAATGTCTTTCACATCTTTCCGTGTCCGGTTCAAGATTCTATAGTCAATCTCAATTCCTCTCTTGCTGATGATGTAGTACTATTGGCCGATAGCGAGGAGATACCAAAGGACAACACGCACACACTATTGAGTAACACTAAGAAATTAGGACTGGAAGTAAATATCAATAAAACTAAATATATGGTCACGCGTAGAAATACATTATACAATGAAAATGGACAGCCAATGACAAATGAGGGAAATTTTGAGGAAGTGGCTGAATTCAAATACCTAGGAACAATAATCACAAATAGGAATGAGATGCACAAAGAAATTAAACATAGGCTCAATTCTGGAAATGCGTGTTATTTATTATGCATTGCAGAGACTCTTGATGTCCTAACTCCTTTCAAAAAACGTTAAACTGAAGATATATAAAACTATTATTCTGCCAGTTATATTATATGGGTGCGAAACATGGACTCTTACTTTAAGGGAGGAAATGAGATTAAGAGTTTTTGAGAATAAAGTACTTAGGAAAATTTTTGGACCAAAGAGAGATGAACAGACAGGTGAATGGAGAAGACTACATAACAATGAACTACATAGTCTTTATAGGAAGCCAGATATAATAAGAACAGTTAAGTCTCGTAGACTGCGATGGGCAGGACATGTTGCACGTATGGGAAATGAAAGACGTGCATGCAAGCTTCTTGTAGGAAAACCAGAGGGAAAACACCCAGTTGGTAGACCAAGAATGAGGTGGGAGAACAACATTAAGTATGATTTGAGGGAAGTAGATTATATAGGGAATGATTGGAAGCATTAGCTCAGGATATGGATGTATAGAGAGTTTATGTCCGCGCGGCCATGAACCTACCGGTTCGATAGTGTCAGTGAGTAAGTAAGTAAATAAGTAAAGAGCGCACACTTAATCTGTAAAGTTCGACCCCGGTCGGATTTGAACCAGAGGCGAGCAGTAGACCGACGGGTTGTTTGCATTCCAGTGGTTAAATAAAAACAGCGATAATGTAGTTTGCAAGATGGCGATGTGTATATTTATTTGTGAAATGTATGTTATTAGTTCGATGAATAAAACATGCGTTAATAAAGTCATCTTCCCCGAGAGAAAGCTTTAATTTCCTTCTCCACGGGAAGATGCACACAGTGGTACACGCCTTCCCACTTAACATCCAACACAGCTTCTGGCTACGACCTGGGTTTGATTCAATTCACACCCGAGGAAAATGCCCTTAAGGGAATTAGTCTCTGGTCCACAGCGTCAAGGATACTTCTGGTGCTTCGTATCAATTATAAACCATCAATATTTACATCCAAATTAACTGATTTCTTAAGTTCTACACAACTACCTGCATAACAACTATGGATACTGTATATACCTATAAATATTCACCATGGAAGCTTTTCTTACTTTTTAGTATTTTATTTTATTCAATGTTTTATTAGCTAATATTAAACAACATCCGCAATGTGCTCTGTTTAGTCTATGTTTTAAAATTGTAATAAGTATTCAAAACAAATTCCCGAAACTTGGTTCATTGCAAATGTTATATAATTTTTTTAAAAAGGAGACAGAAATAAATCAAGTAATTATAGAGGAATCAGTATTTTGAACTCTGTATATAAAATATATGCAAGGATATTACTTAATAGATTAAAACATTTCTTTTAGAAGAACAGAACGGTTTTAGACAAGGAAGGTGCTGCTCTGACAATATATTCACTATGGACCTGAATCTTGGGTACTTACAAAAAAAGATATCTCACACATTCAAGCCACTGAAATGAAAATTTTAAGATCCGTAAAGGGATGTACACGCATGCATAGATTACACAATGAATCAATATGAAATGAACTGGAGACATTTTTAGCAGTTGATAAACTATAAGAGCACAAATACCAATGGAAAGAACATTTAGACAAAATGGACAATACAAGATTACCCAAAAATATCAACACCTACAAACCACATGGAAAAAGATATTTGGGACGGCCAAGGAAACGATGGGCTTGAGACTGGAACAGGTCGCATTGACCTAACATTGGAAAGGAAGAAGAAAAAGAAGAAGAAGAAGTATTCCATTTTTGTATAGTTTTTTATTATTGGCTGGTTGAGTGGAAGAGAAGGCCTTACGGCCTTAACTCTGCCAACTTAAATAAAACATTATTATTATTATTATTATTATTATTATTATTATTATTATTATTATTATTATTATTATTATTATTATATTATTATTATTATTATTATTATCAAGAAGAGAAAACATTAGAAACTCGATTATAAGGGATGAAATGAAGATTGAAGATACTAATTTAGATTATATTAAAACTCAGCAATTAAGATGGTACGGAATATACATTTGACTTGCTGTTAAATTCAATTAGTTAACGCAGTTCCTGCACGACAGCGGTGGTCTTTATAGAATTTTAAAGACATTTAATGTTGAGTTGAGAGGAGAGAGGCCGCCCGCCCAGTTAATGATCGTCAGAACTTTATGTGAAATGTTGTGTTGAGACCTGTACACTCAACCGCCCGCCTTTTCATTTAACTACGTTAACAATCAAAATTTCAAGGTCATCAAATTGGCAGAATACCAGGGTGGCGGGTAGACACATGCTGCCATCACCGCTGTCAGAAAAAAAAAACACAAAAAACTTAATAATAGTGATATAAAATTTGGACACGTTGAGTTGAGGCAGAGAAGTCTGACATCGATACGAAAGACGGTTGACAACTGGAGAAATGAGATTTCTATAAAAACTTTGTATCTAAATTCTTCTAGATGCTGAAATAAATACTGACGCTACACAAACATTTAAAATAACATCCATTGTTCATCACCGAGCTAAGTTGCATTTGCAATGTAAACAAAGCTGATGTACGACCGCATTTCCATTAATCGAATAAAGGTTTTTTGATCCGAGGCGTGATCCTTGCAATGTATAAGATACACCTTGAAGTGGGTTGCTAGCCCGTTTTCATGGCGGGTTTCCTCCCTAGGCCGATTGCCTTCACCCAGCTCCAGAGCTCAGCCTGGAGTTGTCTCTCCTAGATGGGTTGTCTTGCAGGACTAACGAACCCCATCCGCCCGTTTGTCAATCTACAAGGCAGTAGATGTAGAGTTGCCTCTTCCGTCAGGTACAGGACTCCTTCTCCGCTGTATCTGCTGTTTTTAGTGAATTCACATCCAATACGTCTTCCTCCGATGAGTAATTTTGGAAATAAACAGGATGAAAATCCTACAAATTATGTTTAAGAAGATAAGAAGAAGAAGAATAAAGGTTCTACCTTTAAGCGTGTAAGAAAACGTAATTCACTCTCTAACACTCCAAATAAATAATATATATCCATCCATAATGATTATGCCCGAGGGCAGGTCTTTCATTGCAATCATAGCATTTTTCGTGCTAGGCGTTGTAGCTTTACTAGGGAATTATAGGTGTGGTAGCTTTCCGTTGATTTCCACACCGGTGAAGGATGATGATGATTTCCGAATGATTTTTCGGGAACTGTTGGGCCCTAAGCTTCCTGACATTTGTCTAATAGGTGAGGAAAACCCCCGAGGAAAAAAAAATCTCACTCAGGAGCCTGTCCCGACCGGGAATCGAACCCGGGCGAGCTACCTCGAGACCACAGCGGTGGACAATATACATATATTATCTACCACGTGTCTACAGTATGTAAGTTATGTGGGAGAATCTTAAAATATTCAATTATAATCTTAATACATTAAGTAAGTATTGTTTCATTCTTACGCATGCGCAATGTAGATAACGTTGGAATTTCAATTTTTTCAAGATGGTCGCTTCTGCGAAATTATTAAACAGAGGGAAAAAATGAATTTAAAAAGCTGAGAGAAGTAAATTATTTTGAATGTTTTCAAACAATTTAGTGAAAAATGTCCTACATTAGCCAATGCAGATTTGATGAAAATAACAGGCGAGTCAGCTTGGAGCATGTATTCTGCTCGTCATGAAATTGTAAATAAATGGTATCTATCGACATCATGAAAAAAAAAACATAAACATGTGATTAGGTTGGCCCGTATACGTATAATATTTTGTCATAAATAAATGAGATCGGCCGCGGTGAACTAGTGGTTATGCTCCTTGCCTCTGGTCCCGAGGGTCGCGGGTTCATACCCGGTCGGGGTCAATGGATTTTTAGGATGGAAAAATCCAAGGAGCAAGTCCTCCGGGAGGGACTTTAAGCCGTGGGTCCCGAGTCTGATGATTTTCAGGCTCGTAAAAAATCCTTAACCCTGAATGAAAAGGCCTCTAAGCAAAAGTTACCGAATTTTCCTGTCCTAGTACTACCTTGGTTTCCTAGATGTTAGTATGAGCCGGAACGCTGACCACGGACCACTCAAAAATGACATCTATACGAAAACAAGTGTAACTAAATTAGTATGGTTTAAATTCTTCCCTGTAATGGGAGAGCGCCTAAATCTCTGTAAAGGGAAAACGTGGGCTTACAATACAAAAAATACCATTAGCAGTATACATATATTCCTTGATAATGGCATGTGGGGTCATGTAGAAACCTTTCAATCAGTGGCCAAAGGCCGAACTTGAATCCACGACGCGGAATTTTGTCATAAATACATAAGAAATGAAGGGAGTTCCTAATTATTGGTATCATCTTACCTTGCATTCAGTCTTATTTCCCGTAAGATATGATGTTACTTAAGAACAGAGTTTCTATCGTTGACAGTTCAGTCATATGGCGGGTAAAAGTAGTACCACAGTTCTCCCAACAGATGGAGTTTGTTTACAGCACAACTGGAATTAGTTTAACAGAATGATGTTAATAATGAGATATTTAATTTCGTCGCACACGGTGTACCTGTCAACAAGTCAGTACAACTGTTAACACCAGGACCACCAGCGTGCCTGGTGCTCGTATCAAATGTCTCTTCAGCTGTGATTTTCACTTCAGCTAACAAATCATATCATCCCTCTCCCTAATTACTATCAACATCTTGAATTTATTGTCTATTCTTTCTTACTTTCTCTTAGTTTAACGTATCTTTTTTTATATTTTTACGGTATCCCGGGTCTTACAGTCACACGGTCTGAATTATACAGAGTATGTTTGGCCGATAGCGAGGAGATACTAAAGGACAACACGCACACACTATTGAGTAACATTAAGAAATTGAGACTGGAAGTAAATAACAATAAAACTAAATATATGGTCACATGTAGAAATATATTACATAGGCCTAATGGAAATGGACAGCTAATGACAAATGAGGGAAAGTTTCAGGAAGTGGCTGAATTCAAAAACCTAGGAACAATAATCACAAATAGCAATGAGATGCACAAAGAAATTAAACATAGGCTCAATTCTGGAAATGCATGTTATTTATTATGCATTGCAGAGACTCTTGATATCCCAACTCCTTTCGAAAAATGTTAAACTGAAAATATATAAGACTGTTATTCTACCAGTTATATTATATGGATGCGAAACATAGATTCTTACTTTAAGGGAGGAAAGCGGATTACGAATTTTTGAGAATAAAGTTCTTAGGAAAATTTTTGGATCAAAGAGAGATGAACAGACAGGTGAATGGACAAGACTACATAACAGTGAACTACATGGTCTTTATAGGAAGCCAGATATAATAAGAACAGTTAAGTCTCGTAGACTGCGATGGGCAGGACATGTGGCACGTATGGGGAATGAAAGACGTGCATGGAAGCTTCTTGTAGGAAAACCAGAGGGAAAACGCCCAGTTGGTAGACCAAGAATGAGGTGGAAGAATAATATTAACTATGATTTGAGGGAATTAGATTATACAGGGGATGATTGGAAAACATTGGCTCAGGATAGGGATATATGGAGAGCTTATGTCCGCGCGGCCATGAACCTAGGGGTTCGATAGTGCCAGTGAGTAAGTAAGTGTATGACTAATAAACGTTGGTTCAGGATAGGGATATACGGAGAGCGGCCATAAACCTCCAGATTCGATATAGCCAGCCAGTCAGTTTTTTTCACGATTTAATTAACAAAAGAAATACATATTCCATTACTAACTCATTGGCTCTATCGAACCCGCAGGTTCATGGCCGCGCGGACATAATCTCACCATACGTCTCTATCCTGAGCTAATTTCCCAGTCATCCTCTGTATAATCTACTACCCTATATTCATGGTTAATGTTATTCTCCCACCTCATTCTTGGCCTACCTGCTGGGCGCTTTCCCTCTGGTTTTGCCATAAGGAATTTCCATGTCCCTCTTTCATTCCCCATTCGTTCCACATGTCTTGCCCATCGCAGTCTTCGAGGCTTATTTGTTCTTAATATAATATGTGGTTCCTTATAAACATAATGCAGTTCACTGTTATGTAGTCTACTCCATTCACCTGTCTATGCATCTCTCTTTGGTCCAAAGAATTCCTAAGAACGTTATTCTCAAATACTCGTAAAATTGTCTTATCTCTTAATGTAAGACTCCATAATTCACATCCACCACTGCTGTGGTCTCGAGGTAGCGTGCTGCCTTGTCACGCAGCGGGCCCGGGTTCGTACCCCGGTCAGGGCAGTTTTTCTGCGTGAGGTTGTTATCGAGTTTGTCCTCACCTGTAAGACAAATGTCAGGAAACCTTTAAGGCTCAAACGGTCCCCGAAATCATATGGCCATCATCATCATTATCCTTATCATTATCATCATCCTTCACCGGTGTGGAAAGCAACGGGATGGTACCACACCTACAATTCCCTAGTAAAGCTGCAAGGATAGCATGAAAATACTATGATTGCAGTGAAAGACCTGCCCTAAGGCAGAATTACTATGGATGGATATAATATAACTGGTAGAATAACAGTTTTATATATTTTCAGTTTAACGTTTTTTGACATAATTTTGGACGACAAGATTCTCTGAAATGTAAATAGTGTGCATTTCTAGAATTGAACCTATGCGGATCCCATTCCTGTTTGTAATTGTTGTTTCTAAATATTTTAATTCAGCCATTTCTTCAGAATTTCATGGATTCCCTGAAGTTGTCTATTTAATTTTCGGGAATTTTATCCCAATGGAACCCAGCCTACAGTGTATAAGTTATGTGGGAGAATCTCAAAATATTCAATTATAATTGTAATGCATTAAGTAAGTATTGTTTTATTCTTACGCATGCGCAAAGTAGATAACGTTGGAATTTCAATTGTTTCAAGATGGTCGCTTCTGCGAAATTATTAAACAGAGGGGAAAAATGTTTAAAAAGCTGAGAGAAATACATTATTTTGAATGTTTTCAAAAAATTTAGTGAAATGCATTAGCCAATGCAGATTTGATGAAAATAACAGCACAATTTACAGGTGGGTCGTAAAGATCCTCACTTTTTCGATGAAGGTACTTTTATCGTCCGGCATCAGCATAGCTCTCGGAGTCACATTCCGTGAACAAGCAAAATTCGATCTCAAGTTTGAGCAATTGGTCCTGCGTGAATGTGAAATGAAGGTAGCAGGTTTTTCGCACCTGATTGTAACGCAGCGGGGGAAGTGGACTTGCTAACGAGGCTCCTCTGTGTACAATTCCCAACACGTGTACAATCTGCATACACAATTACACGCGGTGTATCTTGTTCAAACACTTGATCTGGATGCTATGTCAAGTATGCCAACCTACTATTTTCATTCCTTGACATGTTTCACTTATTATCTCTGGTATATAACATAATCTGCGCGCAATATATTGTTCGTCTTCTTTTTTCTGTCTTCTTCTTCCTCCTTTCCAGTATTAGGTCAATGCGACCTGTTCCGGTCTCAAGTCCATCGTTTCCTTGGCCGTCCCAAATACCTTTTTTCCATGTGGTTTGTAGGCGTTGATCTTTTTGGTTAATCTTGTATTGTCCATTCTGTCTAAATGTTCTTTCCATTGGTATTTGTGCTCTTCTAGTTTATCAACTATTGAAAATATATCCAGTTCATTTCTTATTGATGCATTGTGTAATCTATCCATGCGTGTACATCCTTATACAGATCTTAAAAAATTCATTTCAGTGGCTTGAATGTGTGAGATATCTTGTTTTGTAAGTACCCAAGATTCAGATCCATATAAAAGAACAGGAACAGCCATAATTTTATAAAACCTGAGCTGAGTTTCTCTTCGAGTCTTTCGGAGGGGTCTTCTTATGGTGCCACACATCATTTGATATCGGTTTAATGTATTATGTATATCCCAATCGTAGCTGTATGTTATATCTGAACCAAGATAGTTAAAGTGTGCTATCTGTTCTATTATTTCATTATTGATCACTATTTTTGCTCTGACTGGCACTTTGCCCTGAAAAGCCATAATTTTAGTTTTGAAGTTGAGACTTTGAGATTATAATAGAGTCCTAATTGATTCAACATGTAAATGGCTCTTTGTAAACCATCCTCTGACTTCTGTATAATTACCAGATCGTCAGCATACATTAAAATATTCATATACATTTCCTTATTAATTTGTATTCCTATTGGACTTGATTTTTTCCATTTTCGTATAACCTCGTCAAAATATATATTAAACAATGTAGGTGATAATGTACACCCTTGTAGAACTCCTTGATTTATTAAAATTTCTTCTCGGGAATAATTATCTAAATTGAGGATAATTTTCGTGCCATTGTAAAGATTTATATGTCTTCTATAAGTTGAGTCGGGTACCCTCTTGCCTTCATTATTTCCCACAATTTTCTTTTTTCTGTCAATAGCAAAAAAAAAAAAAAAAAACTTGTAAACAATTTTACTCCTCGATGCAAGCCAATTTGAGCTTTGTCGTGTAGAGTGTTAAAATGCAGATCAAGGAACTGCGAGAATTAAGCGAATGTCTGGGCAAATCCAAATTAGGGTCTAATTTTGCTGGTTCGCGAAAAACTCTTTATTTTTTTTAATTAAATCATATGTACCTGGTTAAGTTGCGAGAAAACAAACATGTCGGCTAACTAACTCATTGATACTGGCCGCGCGGACATAAGCTTTCCGCTTATTCTTATCCCGAACTAACTTTTCCAATCATCCCCTGTATAATCTACTTCCCTCAAATCATAGTTAATGCTATTCGCCCACCTCATTCTTGGTCTACCAACTGGGCGTTTTCCCTCTTGTTTTCCTACAAGAAGCTTCCATGCACGTCTTTCATTCTCCATACGTGCCACATGTCCTGCCCATCGCAGTCTACGAGACTTAACTGTTCTTATTATATCTGGCTTCCTATAAAGACCATGTAGTTCACTGTTATGTAGTCTTGTCCATTCACCTGTCTGTTCATCTCTTTTTGGTCCAAAAAGTTTCGTGAATAGAGAATCGAATAGGCATATAGCGCTGTGGTTTTAATCCACAATTAAAGTTGGGATAATTAGTTGTTGTTTACAGTAATTACACTGATTCTTGTTTTATTTCTTCTAGAAATTCCAGCTGAACGCTTCCAAATATACATTTGTACAGAATTTATAGTTTACTTGTTGTTCTAGATTTCAATTCCCATGTTTCTGTCATTGTACTCATTGCATTAAAAATGTTTCTTTTGTTATAACTTGTTAAAAAGCTATAATAATAATAAGTAAAAAGGTTCGCCCGAGTGGGCGTTGATTATATTTAATCTTTGCTATATTCGTTCAGTCTTTTTTGTGTTCTTTGAGCGCTTCGGTATGTGGTATCGTTCGCATCTGTGGCCACACAAAGCACACTTACATTTTTCATTTGGGTCGTGGTACTTCTTGTTTTCACACCGTGTCACAACATGTCGCTGGTGTCCAGTTCCTCTCTATCATGGCTCCCGTAGCATAGAAATCAAGGTCTATCTCCCTCTTCTTCAATTTGCTTCGGTGTACGAGTTTTGTGTAGGGGCCGGTAGTTGGCAGAAGGTGTTTCATCCTCAGATCTTCTGCATAGAACGACTCTCTTGCAAGTTCATATACAAGTCTCGACGGGTTGTTTTCCCCACCCTTAGAACCACTTTAAGGAAACGTGCCTTAACCTTATCTATCCTTTCAAGATCGCTAAGTGACAGTTTCTCCCATATAATGTCTATGCCGTATGTTATGATTGGAGATATCGTTGTATCGAATAATGTCATGGCCGTAAAAAAATGCTGTACACAGACAAAGGAGACAGGGAAGACCTAGACTCATACCGAGGTATTGCATTAGAAAACAACTTATTCAAAATCTTCACAAGGATCTTGGCTTAGAGACTAGAGGAGAAATCTAAACGAATACCCGATAAGTCTGTCGTCCTCAGATTAAATAGAGGTCTGTTTGAAAAACTGCTTCAAACGCGGCAAAGTTTTTAAAAAAGAATTTTATATAAGTTGAGGACGATTTATTTAAAAGTTACTCATTTTATATTTAATTTTTTTTCTTTAATTTATAAGATCTGAGGATTTAATAAATCAAGGAGTTCTACAAGGGTGTACATTATCACCTACATTGTTTAATATATATTTTGACGAGGTTATACGAAAATGGAAAAAAATCAAGTCCAATAGGAATACAAATTAATAAGGAAATGTATATGAATATTTTAATGTATGCAGACGATCTGGTAATTATACAGAAGTCAGAGGATGATTTACAAAGAGCCATTTACATGTTGAATCAATTAGGACTCTATTATAATCTCAAAGTCTCAACTTCAAATACTAAAATTATGGCTTTTCAGGGCAAAGTGCCAGTCAGAGCAAAAATAGTGATCAATAATGAAATAATAGAACAGATAGCACACTTTAACTATCTTGGTTCAGATATAACATATAGCTATGATTGGGATATACATAATAAATTAAACCGATATCAAATGATGTGTGGCACCATAAGAAGAACCCTCCGAAAGACTCGAAGAGAAACTCAGCTCAGGTTTTATAAAATTATGGCTGTTCCTGTTCTTTTATATGGATCTGAATCTTGGGTACTTACAAAACAAGATATCTCACACATTCAAGCCACTGAAATGAAATTGTTAAGATCCGTAAAAGGATGTACACGCATGGATAGATTACACAATGAATCAATAAGAAATGAACTGGAGATATTTTCAATAGTTGATAAACTAGAAGAGCACAAATACCAATGGAAAGAACATTTAGACAGAATGGACAATACAAGATTAACCAAAAAGATCAACACCTACAAACCACATTGAAAAATATCTTTGGGACGGCCAAGGAAACGATGGACTTGAGACCGGAACAGGTCGCATTGACCTAATCCTGGAAAGGAAGACGAAGAATATTTTATTACATAACCTGAACGGTGCTTTAATATGAATTTTAAAGTATTGATTATATTATCCCATTTAATGTTGGTATTGGAGATTTACCCAATCACGACTTCCATCTGCACTCATTTAGTCCTGAAATACACATATTTATTCGTTATTAACTTTTGTCACATTTAAGATTATTTAGGAAATAAAGGTGAAGAGATGCAGTTGTGGTGTAGAAACAAAGCGAACTAAGGACCTTGAATGTTTGGACAATGGCGCTAGACGAAACGTCAATCCAAACTTTCACATTTTTATCAGAAGCTTGATCACACTATTACCTACCTAACTGCAGTTCCTTTATCAACAAACAATGATTCACTTCTCTCTCATTAGATCCACTACATTTCATTTCAATTTTTTTTTTGTCATGGAAACTGCTCCTCGAGGCAGAGCGGCCACCAGATAAAATCTTTATTTGTTATTAAGTACACAATACATGGATCCATCTCCTCGGAACACAATGAGAATTCAACACACACGCATACTAACTTGATGCATTTTATTTTACTTAAGGGACCTCCCTTGTGAAGAGACCTAAAAAACACACACACACACACACACACACACATATATATATATATATATATATATATATATATATATATAATTTTATACATAAAGAACTGTCAAACTGGAGCAAAAAATGTTGAGGAATGGGAGTACCAATTGGAGATGGATCAACAGATACAATAAGTTATATACCTAAACTGTTATTTGCGGATGACCAGATAATAATTGCTCAAGAATATGAAGACATGGAGTTTATGTTCAGAAAATTATTGGACGAATACGATAACTGGGGTTTGAAAATAAATTTAGAAAAAAAAAAACATTTTATATGGGATGTGGAGCCGAAACCGAAGATTTGATATTAGAAGATGAAAAGGGGTATATTAGAGGATGTGAAGAATTTGAGTATCTGGGAGTAAATTAGATAAAGTGGATAAACAAGAAAGTGATATTAAGAACAGAATAAATAAAGGTACAGGAATAACAGCAATGATGAATGGAGTCTTATGGAACAGACATATAACCAGGACTATTTAACTCATGCCACAAATGCTAGTCAATGACCAATCACGTTTCAATGAATGTTGTTTTACAAACAATGACAGTCGTGTTTCACCTCACCCTTTATCGATTTCTTTTTATCAGCTCCTGCTTTTCTGATAAAGAAAGCTCCTCCTTTTTAATGTTCTGAACAGGTCAAAGCATTATTTTTCTCCAACAAATACATTGAATATTGCAAATATTGAAAAGATTCCTTGATTTTACTGAGTTGTTTAGTAAAAAAATAAATGAATAACCCGTAATGTTGATTATGATATATAGTTTGATGTGTTTCATTATTTCTCCACTTGGGTGCGCTCTTACAATATTGCGATCTTATTTGGCAATAAATAATATGATCAAGCAGCAGTGAATGAACATAACCTCACATTTCTGATTTGTTTTCAAACATCGCCGTTTACATTAAATATATAAATATTTTAAAATAACTATATTTAAATAATGATTTGTGAGTAAACAGCTTAATTTTATTCGTTAAATAGTCCTAACAAATGCCACTCTGGATTTATAAATTCTCTAGATAAATTCACTCCTCACTTCGTGAGTCGTGAATTTATCGATAATTTGGAAATCACTCGTGGCATTACTTATGATAAATAAGTTACAAATATATAATGCAATAGTGAGAAGTACTGTCACATATGAAGCTGAAGTTTGGATATTCAACAAAAACTTATTTCGATGGAAATGGATTTCTTGAGCAGAGCAGCAAGATGTTCAAAATTAGACAAAATAAGTAATGCTGTCGTAAGAGTAAAAATGAATATTGGTTATTCAATAGTATATTATATGTAGTATAAGCAATTAAATTGGTATGGGTACGTACGACGAATGTGAGAAGAAAGATTATCCAGGAAAACATTAGACTGGTGTCCACCTGGAAGAAGGAGGAGAGCAAGACCTCGAAAAATCGTGGATGCAGGAAATAAGAACTGGAATGAGAGCAAGAGGACTGGAGGACATGGATTGGATGGAGAGAGACGAGTGAAGAAGAAAAATAAAACTTTAGGCACAAAAAGATGTGTAAATATTAAAATTCTGTATATAAATAAATAAATAAAATATATATAATAGCTTTATTATACCTGGCCGAGTTAAGGCCTTGTCTACCACTCGACCAGATTTTAAAAAGTACAAAAAAAAATAGTCTTAACATCTAAATTACAATAAACATAAACGATTGCATGCTATAAATACAACACAATTCTTATTTATAAAGTATTTTTATTTACTCTAGATTTAACGAATTAAATATAATATATACAAGGTTATAAAAAACGAGAAAAATGATTAATGACATAGTATACATTTAAATAAATAGAGAAAAATTAATTATTAGACAACAGGTAACTGTATAAGCGTGACTTAAAAGTGCCATATATATATATATATATATATATATATATATATATATATATATATATAACTAAATCGCATAGGTTCAATTCTAGAAATGCGTGCTATTATACATTACAGGGTCTCTTGTCGTCACAAATTCTCTCAAAAACAATAAACTGAAAGTATGTAAAACTGTTATTCTTCCAGTTACATTACGCATCAGTATATGGATGCGAAATATGGACTCTTAATTTAAGGGCGGAGAAAATATTATGAGCATTTGAGAATAAAGTTCTTAGGAACATGTTTGAACCAAAGAGAGATGAACAGACAAGCGAATGGTGAAGACTACATAACAATGAACTACATGACCTTTATAGGAAGCCAAGATCAGTTAAATCTCGTAGACTGCGATGGGCAGGACATGTGGAACGAATGGGGAATGAAAGGGGAGCTAGTAGAAAACCCAGAGGTAAAACTTGCAAGTAGGTAGACCAAAAGTTAGATTCGAGATTAACATTAACCATGATTGCATTATACAGGAGATGATTGGAAAACATTACCTCAGGATAGGATTTATGGAGAGCTTTCGTCCGCGCGGTCATGAACCTACGGGTTCGATAACGCCAGTGAGTTATTAGCAAGTTTATATAGGCCTGTTTATACTTATAATGTAATTGTTTGTTTCTTACACTCAGATCAGTATAGCAATATAATTTCCGCATTACTATTAAATAGTTCATTTAGGCCTATTTCTAGTTTAGTTTGGATCTCGGCCTATAGCTTTTGATTTTCAGGTGTGACCTTAGCATCTTTCTCTGAACATGCTTTTTTTTATTAGGCCTACAAATAGTTTTCCATGAAGATCAGTTAGCTCATTCTTACATGGTCTATTCCATAAAGGCCTACTTGCCTATTCGTCTCTCTTTGGTAAAAGTAAATAGGCTCATATAGGCCTAAAGTTGTAATATGTCATTATTGGGACAGGCCCTATACAAAATTATTGTTTGTTCTATGTGTAAATTCTTATAGTTTTGTCATTTTTCTTTATGGTTTTATGTGAGCTTTTGCGTTTCGATACCTGTATAAGTTAATCACGTAATTTTACCTAGTTTCCCCTATTTAATTTTTTTATATTCGTTAAGTCCACCGCTGTGGTCTCGAGGTAGCGTGCTGCCTTGTCACGCAGCGGGCCCGGGTTCCATCCCCGGTCGGGGCAGTTTTTCTGGATGAGGTTTTTATCGGGGTTTTTTCTTCACCTGTAAGACAAATGTCAGGTAAGCTATATGGCCCAAACGGTCCCCGAAATCATATGGCCATCATCATCATTCTTCACCGGTGTGGAAAGCAACGGGAAACTACCACACCTACAATTCCCTAGTAACGCTGCAAGCCTTCGGGCAGAATTACTATGGATGGATGGATATTTGTTAATTTTTTAAAATTATTTTATCAATCATTTTTTCGTGTATCCATCTTACAAGTTGGAAGTTTTATGTTGTTTTGTATAAATTTAAAAGTATTAATACGAAATTAGATAAAATCAAAAATAAAGAAATTATAAATAAATTAAACATATTTGAATAGATGGAAAATGGATAAATGTAGACACAAATGGAAGGAACTATTGGAAAGAATGGACGATAGGAGAAAATAATTCTCATATAAACCAAGAGGACAAAGATATCTTGGACGTCCAAGACAAGGATTGAATGAGGCCGGAACAGGCCAATCGATCTAAACCATGAGAAGAAGAAGAAGAAGAATCAAGTTTTAATATGAATTACAATGCAACTTATGGTGAAGACTGTACTTGCTGTGGGCCCGAGGCTGTTGTCTCTTCTGATAGTTTGTATTCATCAACCACTGCATAACATTTCCCTAATTTTCTATTACGAAACGTTTTTTGATATTCATGGATTTCATCATTGAATTACAACTTTCTGGGAGACGAGCGCCTTTGTCGGGAAAAAACAAAAGATTGTAAAATGGCGACAGTAGCCTTCACTTCACTTCATATTTATAAACCGCTGATGGCTCGTGATAACAGTTTTAAGTGTTCCAGCTGCAACCTTGTTCAATTTGTTATTTTAAACCCGCAAGTGTCATCATCATCTTGAACTTATTTGGGTTTAGGTCGTTCCTATGCGATCTTCCTTTAGGTTGATATTGCAATGCCAATTTAGCAAAAACAGAGGACGAACTACAACAATGCCATATAAACTAAATGAAATATCAAAAAAAAACAACATGGAAATATCCTCACAAAAATAAAAAACAATGGCCTTCAAGGGCGCTCATCCAGTTCGGACAAAGATAATATTATAAAATAAACCAATAGAACAAGTGGTAAGATATAACTTCCCAGGTTGCGAAATATCATACACAGCGGAAACAGATATAAATAACAAACTAAATAAGTTTAATTATATAACAGGAAACACTAAAACGAACTTTGAAAAATAAAGTCCCAGAAAGACTCTATCAATTAAATGCTACCAGACCATTGCAGGTGCCTATTATTACTTATGGATCCGAAACATGGACAGTGACAACACAACAATCTGCCAGAATACAAGCTGCTGAAATGAGATTCCTCAGACCAATAGCAGGATATCAAAGAACAGACAAAAAACATAGCACAGAAATAAGACAACAACTAAAAGTAGAGGAATTAAACACAACAATAGAGAAATACAGAACAAACTGGAAAGAACACTTGGCAAGGATGACTGAGAATAGAATACCAAAAGCAGCATACAACTATTCACCACGAGGAAGAAGAAGTTTGCGAAGACCAAGGAAAAGATGGAAACAGCAGCAATTTGGAGCCGGAATAGGCTAGAAAATAAGCCTAAACCGTGAAGAAGAAGAGAATGCCAATTTAGGAAAGCGAGATGAGTCCATAGACATGTTGTAACCAATTATCAATTTCTTCTTCTTCTTCCTTTCCAGGATTAGGTCAATGCGACCTGTTCCAGTCTCAAGTCCATCGTTTCCTTGGCCGTCCCAAAGATCTATTTCCTTGCGGTTTGTAGGTGTTGATCTTTTTGGGTAATCTTGTATTGTCCATTCTATCTACATGTTCTTTCCATTGGTATTTGTGCTCTTCTAGTTTATCGAGTATTGAAAATATCTCCAGTTCATTTCTTATTGATTCATTGTGTAATCTATCCATGCGTGTACATCCTTTTACGGATCTTAAAAATTTCATTTCAGTGGCTTGAATGTGTGAGATATATTTTTTTGTAAGTACCCAAGATTCAGATCCATATAAAAGAACAGGAACAGCCATAATTTTATAAAACCTGAACTGAGTTTCTCTTCGAGTCTTTCGGAGGGTTCTTCTTATGGTGCCACACATCATTTGATATCGGTTTAATTTATTGTGTATATCCCAATCGTAGCTAGGCTATATGTCATATCTGAACCAAGATAGTTAAAGTGTGCTGTCTGTTCCATTATTTCATTATCAATTTCTCCAACCATATTTTGAAATTCATGGGCCAGTGGTCAGACTACTGTTCATGAGTTCCCGGGTTCGATTCCCGGTCAAACAATAGGAATTTTTCAATAAAGAGAATCATTCCTGTGGTTGCCCATGGTCTGGAATTTAGGAGTTTTTGAGAATAATGTCCTTAGGAAAAATTTTAGACCAAAGAGAGATGAACATACAGGTGAATGGAGAAGACTACATAACAATGAACTACATGGTCTTTATAGGAAGCCAGATATAATAAGAACAGTTAAGTCTCGTAGATTGCGATGGGGAGGACATGTTGCGCGTATGGGGAATGAAAGATGTGCATAGAAGCTTCTCGTAGGAAAGCCAGAGGGAAAACGCCTAGTTAGTAGACCAAGAATGAGGTGGGAGAACAATATTAACTATGATTTTAGGGAAGTAGATTATACAGGGAATGATTGGAAAGCATTAGCTCAGGATAGGGATGTATGAAGAGCTTATGTCCGCGCGGCCATGAACCTACGGGTTCGATAGTGCCAGTGAGTAAGTATATATATATATATATATATATATATATATATTTCCATCCATCCATAGTAATTCTGCCCGAGGGCAAGTCTTTCACAGCAATCATAGCGTTTTCATGCTATGATTTGCAGCCTTACTAGGGAATAATAGATGTGGTAGCTTCCCGTTGCTTTCCACACCGGTGAAGGATGATGATGATGATGATGATGGCTAGATGATTTTCGGGGACCGTTGGGCCCTAAGCTTCCTGACAGTTGTCTTACAGGCGAGGAAAAATCTCGAAAAAACCTCACCCAGGACCCTGTCCCGACCGGGAATCGAACCGGGCCCGCTGCTGTGATAAGGCTCGAGACCACAGCGGTGGATTATATATATTAGATAGATCTCATATAATTGTAATATAAACATACCATATCATAAAACATATAATTATTTTTGTTGCACTGTTTCACTTTCCCTTTATTGGAATTCACTACCAGTTGATGTCAGCAGCGTGTGGTCAAGATCATATTTGAAACAAAAATTGATATAATTTCTGAACGGTATAGTGACAATTGCTATAACATTATAATTTTTAGACTGATAAATTATAAATTATTTTACACAAAGAAAATAGTAAAATAAATAAATACCTTGGCAGGTCCGCACACCCTTCTGCTGAAGATGGAAGACGAGTTTTGAAAAGCCTACAGTTTAAAAAAATAACCTACCTAGTTGAGGACGACTGCACCTGCCAAGGTGTTTGTTTTAATATTTTACTTTATGACTGTTCGCCTCAACGGTATTTTAACATGAATATTATTATTATTGAAATTATTTTACTTACAACTGTTTTATTGTGTAAGTGTATTTTTATTTTGTTGGTATATACATAATTTTTTAGTTGCATGGACGACATTGAGAAGTCTAACATTCCACGTTCCTAGGAACCTGTCACTGTGTTTCAGCCTTTGCCATGAATTACCTGAAGAACCGAATGGGGCACTATTTTACCTCCAAAAAGTGTACCCCAGTGGAACCCATGTCCGGGTTTCTTGACTGTATCTATAAGATACGCTAATTTAATTAATCTAAGTCTGTAAGCCTTGATGTGTAATTGCCATAAGTAACGAGTGATTTCCAATTTATCTAGAGGATTTGGATCAAGAGTGGCATTTGTTAGGACTATTTAACGAATAAAATTAAGCTGTTTACTCACAAATCATTATTTAAATATAGTTATTTTAAAACATTTATATATTTAATGTAAACGGCGATGTTTGAAAACAAATGAGAAATGTTTGGTTGTGTTTCATTTATTCATCACTGCAACTTGATCATATTATTTATTGTCAAATAGGATCGCAATATTGTAAGAATGCACCCTAGTGGGCAAACAATTAAGCACGTCAAACTGTATATTATAACCAACGTTATAGGTTATTAATGTTTTTAGTAAACAACTCAGTAAAATCGTTATTTAAAAACACAATTATTGAACACACAATTATCAAATGTGTAGTTGGAAAGAATCTGTTCATTATTTGCTATATTCAACGTATTTGTTGGAGAGTCAGTCACTGCAAAATAATGCTCTGACCTATTCAGAATATTAAAAAGGAGGAACTTTCTTTATTTTGGTAATCAAAATTCGATAATTATCGAGGTGAAACAATACTCTCATTGGTTGTAAAACAAAATTCATTGAAACGTGATTCGTAATTGACTCCCATTTGGGGCGTGAGTTAAACAGTGTAGCAGGATTTTAATATTATAATGAATATAAAAATTAAAGTTAATTTTGTATTTTAAAATTCTTTTAATATTTAAATATAACTTAAATAAATAAAAACATCTAAATAATTCATTGTTGGTTATTGTTGAATAAAAATGTCTTAGTAACAATTAAAGAAATTGTATTGCATAACAGTTTTTATAAAGAATGCTTTTAAAAATTGTTTTAAGTCATTGTTGTCAAAATTATAAATCCTTCTATTATAACTGTAATAAGAACACCTGCCTAACTTCATATTCTTAAATGAAAGTAAACTAAACTCTGATTGGATGGTAAAACAATTAACTTTCTGATTTAACGAATCAAATTAAACCTTATATTTAAAGAACTATAAACCAATAGAATTTAAAATTACCATCATGTGAAGTAATAATGATCTTAAATTTATAAAAGAATTACACTAGTCATTCTGCATACAACTTTCAACAAAAATAGAAGCAATAGAGCTGTCCTGATAAAATGTAATATTTAATACAAGAAGAATAATTGATTTAAGAAAGGAAAATAATTTAATTTTAATTGACGGTAAAGAATAATACCACCTACATTTACTTGTTCTGCTGGAACTTTAAGAAGTAAATAAATTTGCAATTATTTCTACAAGAAACATTTTTTAGTAATTTTGAAGTTTTTTCCTATCCAGTGTACCAACTTCCGACCTTGAGAAGAGAATCCGGCTCTACCGAAAATTAAATCCAACCTGAACCAGTAATTCTTTCTTCGGGACACAAATCCTTCTTCAAAATGTTAACTACAATAACGGGCATGAAGAGACTACTTCTTCAACAGTCAACATAATATCCCTGATATATAAATTACTAATAAATGGACAATTATCCACGAGGTAAAGATACCATTGGGTTATCATGACCTCACGCGGGTGGAGTGGGCAGCAGGGTGTTGTGGATGAGGCAAAAAACAAGTAAGATATCTTGTGATGAAGTAACTAAATAAACTACTGTGTGAAGGATGAGTAGCAATAATTAATGACTGTTATTTGATTAGCAGTTATGTTGATTCAATTAATCATGTTACTTAGTAGCAGTTGAAATCTTTATCAAATACGTGATTAGCATGTTAGTCCACCAGATGTTGAGCTGTCACTTCTCTTGATATATACTTTATTTCCAAACCTCTGGCGAGGTTATAAATTCTCTCGCAAATTTGATATTTCATAAGTTGTTAGAAGCTGTTTAATGTTGGTTGTTCTCTACGCCTTGCATATGATATACTACCGAAATGGTGCCATAAAAACGTAATGTGGCAATTAAATTCGGTACCGTGAACCTAATAAAGCGAAATTAAATCTCGCGTGAGAATGTCGGCCACACCTCAAAATACAAGTCATAACTCATTTATTATATTTCATTAAATCCACCACTGTGGTCTCACGGTGGCACCCCTGCCTCGGTTCGGACCCCGGTTTCGACAACTTTCCTGAGTGATTGTTTTTTTTGGGGGGGGGGATTTCCCACACCTGTAAAACAAATGTCAGGAAATTTTCATTGTCATCATAATCAACAACAAGGATTAAGCCCAATGGCCTGTTTCGATCTCATTATAGGTCGAATTGGTCCTTTCATCTCTTCAATGGTCTTCCCAACATTCTTCTCCCTCTTGGTTTATAATTATACATTGTTCTTGGTATGCGCTGTTCATTCATCCGTAATACGTGCTGAAGGTAAACATTTTGATAATATTTTATTCTTTGACAGAGATTAAATATATTAAGTTCTGTTCTTATATCTTCGTTTTTCTTTTTATCGGTCCTTTGGTATCCTGCTATTGCTCTCAACATCTTCATTTCAGCAGCCTCTCTTTGTTTACTATCTGCCTTTGTTAGTGTCCAGGTTTCACATCCATAGATAAGAGATGGAACTGCCAATACTTTGTAAAACTTCAAAATAGTTTCTTTTCAATAAAGTGCGTGTCAGGAAACTTTAAGGCCTAAACGGTTATCCTAACATTTTCTGGATATCGTAATCATCATTTAATATTCGCCATGTTGAGTATGATTGATGTGTTTTGTCTTAATGTTGTGTTGTCTCGGAGGAGGCCTGGACACAGAGCTGATCACTCATATGAAGAACAACTCCATGTCCTTGTGTGGTCAAACAAGTATGTGTGTGTGTGATGCCCTCCCGACAGATCGTGCCGCTGTTAACCCCGGGTGGTGCATCACAATGCTATGGTTGACAGTGAATGCGACATTGAATATACTGGCCAAAAAGTTTTGATTGCAAAGAATGTTATGACACTGTTACTGACCTGCAAAGTTGTGGTATAGTATATTTCGATACAAGTGAGGTAAGCACTTGTTACTGATCGAGAAAAAGTTTGAAAAAAACGAGGCGCTTGCGCCGAGTTTTTTTTTTTTTTTCAATTTTCGATATCTGTTACGTGCTTACCTCATGTGTATTGCATACTATTTTTTTGGTCGATGTGACTAATTTTTATTAAATATAGTAATAAATCAATAAAAATATTGGTTGGATGTAAATGACTTCTATGAGAAAGAAACATTTGGTGACCGTTGCTATGTAGCTTTTCATTTGTTTTATTATAAGCAAAGATTGTTGGCTGTGGAGACATTTTTATATGTAGCACCGTGATTAGAATCTGTTTGATAATTTTATTATGGAAGGAGTCGTGGTAGATAGAAGCCTGGACAGTGGGATGTTCTGCATTAATTCCGGAAAAGTCTAAAGAAAGGTACGAGTTAGTGTACAAAACATTCAAGAAATGTTTTATTTTACTTACCGAACGTGTGCTTTTTGAGTCCATATCAGCATTGCGATTTCTTTCGTTTGCATAGCAACCAGGTTAGATGTGGGAACGTTGACTTACTTCCAGTAACAACAATATTGGTAAGTATAAGAAATTAGTCACATCGACCAAAAAAAGAAGTTGTCCTCCAATGACTACCCTCCCACTGTGGGATGAAACAGCCGATCTCCGCGCCAAAAAAGGACCTCGCATTGAACAAATGCCCAGATCTAAACCAACACCTTACTCCTCAGTGAAACGCCACATAAAGTTAAAATCCAAAAGTATGAATGAAAATAGACTTCAAACAGTGGCCAGTAACAAAAAATGGGAACGCCTAATAAAACATGTTGATATACCGAATATACCAAGAAAAACAGAAATAGCACTTTTAGGATGACAACGAGCCACGACTGTCTGGCAAAACACATTCACAAAATCAATGTTCTGCCTTCACCGAAATGCATTTTATGCAATCACCCTGATGAAGGTCATCTGAACAACTGTATCGCTGTCACATTACACAACAACAACATATCGCTAGTTCAATTGAATTATGGTCTAAATATATTTAATAAATTTAAATGAGCGATTAGTTCCGTTCCAAAATTATTCACTAAGGGTTAATAAAAAATTAGACATTTATGTTTTTTTTTTTCATAAACTTGGTTTAATCTCTGACCTTACGTTTCACATGCCACCTGGGCCTTACAGTTGCACGACCTGTCGGCAGAGGGACTTTAAATTCGGGATCACACACATACTTTTTTGGCCAAACAAGTCTGCAGGGCCTCCCCGTATGAGGGATTAGCTCTATGTGAAGACCACCTCCGAGACAACACAACATTAAGACTAAAGACACAAATTCACACTAAACATGTCGAATATTAAAATGATGATTATGATGCCCAGATTATGTTGGAGATTGCTTGGACCTTAAAGTTTCCTAACATTTCTCTTACACGTGAGGAAAAATCCCGAAAAAACCAATCACTCAAGAAACTTGTCTCGACCGTGGAAGGAACCCGCGTCCGCTACATACGATGCAGCGACACTACCCCAAGACCACAGCGTCCATTAAATTATTCATGTAATGAATGTAAGAACTAACTCATAGCTCTCCATACATCCCTATCCTGAGCCAATGTTTTCCAATCATCCCCTATCTAATCTACTTCCCTGAAATGAATATAATATAAAAATAATTTGGTTTTCGTTTATGCAGACATTCGTGTCTCAAGAATATCCTCATAATATGGTAGCACAGATTACCTCGGTCGGAGAGATATGTCATGGATAGGATATAGAGATGACTCAAATATCTCCAGGTGATCTAAAACTAAACTCCTCGGCGCTACATTGGCCTACAAGTCCGCTGCTGGTCTCACATCCACAAAGTGTTAATCACAGAGGTGTACGATCATTCGTGTAGAAGTGACATGTGGTCAGCATATCGGGTCCCCCTGCCGTTATAGCTGGTTTATCAACCTGGAGCCGCTACTTATTGTAGGTAGACAAATGTCTCACTGGTCCCATACTGGCCGAAATTCCAGGATAATTTTCTTTCCCTCTGGAGACGTTACTTTAGTTGATGCGGATAATTACGGTCCATTAATGTTTAATATGAAAGAGGGATATTTTAAACTACAACATAATAATGGAACCAGGGCAAGTCTTCTTGCCAGTCGGGTATCTCCAGACCACAAGGTATCAAGAGAAGAGGTGGACCAAAAAACACTTGAAAAGGAAGCATAAAGTGAGGTAAAAGAAAACTATGGCAAAGAATGAAGTCTGACGGTGGATACAGTTTGATGCAAGTAGAAATTTGTCAAGTTAGAGCGAGCGGCTTCTCACGACTAGGAAAGTAGGTTACAGCCCGAGTATTTCAACAAGAGAGAAGAAGAATACAGTGAAAAATGAATAAACAAATATTTGACATTAACGTGAAGTGAATCCTCGGTTGACAGGTAATTTAATGGGTAATCTGAAGTAAAAACTGTACCTTCTCCGCCTGATTACACTCCCCGCTCAACTTCATATATAAATAAGAATGTTTCCTCTCTTACATCGCGTTACATTAATTTGTGCACTGATGACATCTAACTTTCTATTTATTAAATAAATTGTATCTTTCTTGCCAACCTAAACAATAGCTTAAATAAAACTAAACCCCATTTCTTACCAGGCAGCTGCTGATCTCACATCCACATATGTTAATAACATACTTGTATGATCACACAATCACTATTGATTGATTGATTTGTTGATTGAACGATTGATTGAATGATTGAGTGATTGATTGATTGATTGATTGATTGATTGATTGATTGATTGATTGATTGATTGATTGATTGATTGATTGATTGATTGATTGATTGATTGATTGATTGATTGATTGATTGATTGACTGATTGATTGATTGACTGATTGATTTATTTATTTATTTATTTATTTATTTATTTATTTATTTATTTATTTATTTATTTATTTATTTATTGAATGCTGTTTGTCCCGAAGCAGGACACGACTGATTTCCTAGTGGGAAGTTTGTCAACCAGACTAATTTACTTAAGCTTATTCCCTTCAGATGTCGCGAGGGACGTGTGGTTAGTATATCGCTAAGAGAAGACATGTAGTAGAAAACTAAAGTATTACTCGGATGGATGAAGATCGGTTAAATTTTGCTCAGATGTAGTTTTTCAGACTTGAGGTTCTTTTGTAAGCCTGAAAACCTTCAGACTCGGAACATTTTCCTCGGCCGGGTTTGAACTCCGGACCCTCGGGATCAGAGTCAAGGAACTTAACTCTAGACTACCGGGGCCAATTCTCATTTTTCATCATCATCATCATCATCATCCGGTATCATGGCAGCTGCCGCCGTCTTCCGGAAACCAAACGCCATTCCTCTCTGTGCATCCATTGATCTTCCTGCAATCATCTGATATTCATAGCTGCTTGTACCCCTTCTATCCAAGTTTTCTTCGGTCTTCCTCTCTTTCTCCTTTATATTGGGATCCATTCCATAACAATTTTAGGCAATCTTTGCCCTGGCATTCTTTCGACAAGGCCATGCCACTGTAATCTTTTCTTTTCTATAATGTCTATGGTGTCTGGCTCCTCTTGTGCACCCATAATTTCCCTTATTCCTTTATTTCGTATTCTATCCATTCTATATACGTATATACAGGATGTTCGGAAATTCATATTACAAACTTCCATGGCTCGTAGAGGTTAAAAAACTGTATAAATGGAAGCCTACAGGAACTAAAGCTGTTGGTAGACCTAAGATGAGATGGTAGAACGATGTTTGGGAGGATTTGAAGAAGATGAGGGTGACAAACCTGAAATTGGCACAAGATAGAAGAGTCTGGAGGAAAATTATTGAGAAGGCCAAAACATTCAATTTCGAAGTTGTAGTGACTTAAGATGGTGAAGATGATTGCTAGTAGAGGGGACTGAGTAGACAAAGTTTGAATAGGAACGCATGTCCGGAAACGTACCGTTCCCGTGCTACATCCATTACAACGTGTCGGATTTGCCGGTGTTGTTTTGCAACCGGATAGGTAGTACATGAGCACAATGTCAAATGAGGTGTGACGTAAGGTACAGAATTAAATGATTAAATTGACTTATTACAGAACAAAGTCAAATGTAGGGATTTGGTAACAAAAACACTTTCATTGATCAAAATAATACTTGTGTCAACAGTAGACATTTTTTTTCTGTCTTGTGGACTGGATGTGTCCCACACTACTACAGAGACTCGATGTGACGACCACCAACGCAGTTGCACACATCGTACCGACGAATCATGTTCCGGTACACTCGTTCCATCACACCTGGTGTCCCGTTAATCTCTTATCCAGCGACCATGTACTGCCTGTCCGGTTGCAAAACAACACCGGCAAATCTGATAAATTGTAATGGCTGTAGCACAGAAACGGTACGTTTCCGGACATGCGTTCCTATTCAAAATATTGTCTACTCAGTCCCCTCTACTAGCCCTAGAAGTTTACTGCTAATATTTATGTTAAGAAATGGCTGATCCTCTGATAAACTATCGTAAGTTCCTTAACCCGGCCTGGATAGATGGGTTCTTTTAGGATGCAAAAATCCAAGAGCCAATTACTCCAGTGAGTCCCAAGTCTGAAGATCTCAGGGTCGTAAAAGAACCACAAACCTGAACAAAAAGGCCTCTGTGCAGAATTTAACCGACTTTCATCCATCCAAGTAATACCTTAGTTGCCTACCAGATCTCTCATTGAGGCGATGTGCTAACCACATGACAATCGTTGACGTATGTAAGTAAAATAAGTGTAACTACATTAGTTTGGTTAATAAACTCCTGCTATGGAGCACCTGTGACCTCACATGGGGCGTATGGAGTAACCTATATACTTACATATAAAAATACCTCAAGCCTAAATTAGTGCCTCTGATCACAATTTAATCGGCCTATCCCATCCAAGAAATAACTTGCCTACCTACTAGGTGCGTGTTTGAGGCAATGAGCTAACCATCTGTCACTCGCTGACATATGTAAGGATATAAGCGTAAGAACATTAATTTGGGGGGCGGCTCCGTGGCGCAAGCGGTTAGACGCTCGCCTCTCACCGCTGGGATCCTAAGATCGAGTCTCGGTCACTCCATGTGGATTTCGTGGTGGACGAAACGGAGCTTGGACATGTACTTCTCCAGATTTTCTCCCGTTTTCCCTACCACAATTCCATTGCACCATTTCTCCACACTCATCTCATCCATTCCGCTTCATTTCGTTCATCTTCCCCCGTGATGGTGCGTCGACCGGCCGGCAGACCTCTATATAACGGGTTCATCTCATCTCATCCCTCGATCCGATCCTGAATTGAGGATATTTTATGTTAGTTTGGCTAAGTAACTCTGACCACACGGAGAACATTTGTAGGCAAATAGGAGTAATAATCAATCGAACATTAATGTGGCATTTAAAACTAATACAACTTTACAAAATATAATTAAAAAATCATGAAACCAAAATAAAGAAGAAGAATTATCAGATGTATATAAATTGAAGTGTGGCACATGTCTATATAGGACAAACTGGTAGACCTTTTATCTCTCGGATAAAGGAACACATGAGAGATATAACAGAAATTTAGAATATTCAAAATATGCTAACCACCTATTCCAATTTAATCATTGTTTCGATCCAAATTTTGAAATTTTACATGTTTGTGATAAGGGTAAGAAGTTGGACCTTTTGGAGGCTGTAGAAATAAATAAATTGAAAAGTAGTAATAAACTGTTAAATTCTCAACTTGATTTGAATGAATCGCCTTTGTTAAATTTTAAATAAATTATTGTTGTATTGTTGCTTAGATCAGTTGATATGTACTATAATAACACAATTCATAATTTGTTAACATGTCTGAAGAAGGTACAGTGTACTGAAACAGCTGTCACTGAATTATATCTTAATAAATATGAAAATCAAATATAACTTTTATTTGTATTTAATTAATAAATAGGAGTAACTAAATTTAATTTGGTGAAGGAACTCCCGCCTGGGAGGACCCACAGATATAGACTAAATATGCTGGTGGTCTTGTTAATTAAGATTTATATTAAAATGTGGAAGTGTTTTGGCTGTTAAAACGGAGACGCTGCACTTTATTGAAGGCAACTGTTAGAATCCACCGCGTGAATGTAGCTAATGGAATGTTTATTTGAATGTGTGACTTTATCTTAATGGAAAAGTAGTATAAAGTTTGTGCTGTTATTACTTCAATTCGCAGTTAGTGTCACGCGGTCCAGGTGAGTGTCGAGAGCTGGTGACCAGACCTTATCCTGACATAAACAAATGCCAATTGTATTCTTCCGCCATTCGCGCCACAATTACTGTCACATTGACAGGGAGCACGTGTGAAAGACATGTGATCGTTGAATTGAGTGAATTACAAGAAAGCTGGTGATATTTTTCACTGAACTTGTGAAATACATTTAAAATAACTATTTTTGACCATAGTCAGATGTTTGCCAGACTTGTGTTTTAAAACTTTAGATGGCGACACAACAGAAGACTCGACACTTTCAGTCATTTTGTTGCATCAGAATCGACTGAACCATGACTCAAATGCATCATCCATATGTTATAAACTATTTTAAATTGTAATTATTGATTAGGTATATTTTAGAATATTTTCTATGTTTTGTATGTAATTATTTTCATTCGCGAAGAATAACAATTATATTCAGAGGACATATTTTTAATTTAATGAAGGGAACTACTTTTTCGCGTACTTATTATTTCTAAATCGTACATCGGTGTCCATAACCAATGAAAATCTAGCAGGTCACATGGTTTTGTTTTGATGAGGATCTCTTGTAAGAGCGGACAGACTTTAGTGCCTGCATTTCTATGTAAATAGATGTTACTTCTTCTATTATGTACAATGGTTTTAGTAGTACTTCAATTGTTATGCTAACTTATTTAAACGTGTCGGACTGCAGAGAAAACAAAGTTGTCATAACCGTAACTTATCACCTATTGCATTTTGTTGTATGTGTTTGATTTGACACAAATTTAAATAATTTATGCTTATTAAATGTTATATTATTTTATTTAGAAGTTAAATAAATTGAACTATATATATT
The DNA here is from genome assembly GCA_030220185.1 of Diploptera punctata. Taxonomy (NCBI): domain Eukaryota; kingdom Metazoa; phylum Arthropoda; class Insecta; order Blattodea; family Blaberidae; genus Diploptera; species Diploptera punctata. The sequence goes on along the minus strand of JASPKZ010003045.1, from coordinate 677,364 downwards.
CATTTATTTATGCAAATATAGTAAATATATTTATTGTTAATCCATATTTAATTATATGAAATGTATCTTATATGATACTTTGCCGAGTTAATTGAATTGAAGGGCTTAGGGCAATAACATGATAAGCCACATGTTGTTCTCTCTAAGATATAAGGATTTCAATGTTTCAAAAACTTATAAATACTAATTGTGCAGTACTGTTGTATGTTTTAACTTACAAATGATTTTATGGATATTTCAATACATTTATTTGATATCATTGTAATAAATGACATTTCTTAACACAATGTGGCTTATCACGTTACTGCTCTAAGCACTTCAATTGTATTATATAATCGTATATTAGGTCAAAGCAGACATCGCGATTGCAAAAAGTGTTAACAGACACAAACACACACGCACGCACACACATATATCATCATAATAATTTTTCAAGAAAGTTTAAGGCCCAAAGTCTGTTACAATTTCAGTGATGCATTCTCGGTCCACCTTTTTCTAGAACGTTCTCTCTTCCCTTAAGGACGGTATTAAAGCATGGCTTTTTGAAGTTTGTTGCGATTTATTCGTTTGTTTTGAGTTTTCCACTGAAACTGATATTTATTTAAGAACTGTGAGATTGTTTGAAATTGAAGTTCTTTCCTTTTTTCTTTATATATTGTCACAATGCTTTTTTGTGTCTACTGGATGAGATTAGTGAAGATTTGTATTTTTTTAAATATTTTCAAGAGAACAACCTCAATTGTTTCGGAAATCTCTGCTGCGTGGAGCAGTGCTATGAGCATCTACTGTACCGGAGAAATAGTTTCACTGGCCCTAGGGTCACGCAATTTCCATTCATATTATCTTGAGTCCAGCCGGAGATCTCAATGCCTGTCAGAAGAGCTAGAGATTATGCATGACGTAACAAAGGAAACAGCTCTTAGCGTGGTCTATGTTTGTATGGTTGGCTCCCTGATACCTTATTTATGACTGGAGACACTCAAATGCTACAAACCACAAACTAGCGACATCTTAGCATTCAAAATTAAAAATATATATATTACTTTCAAAAGTATAAATATTCTCTTTTTTTTTTTTTTGTTTGCACTACGGTGCTCTAAGGATCTTGGTCTTCTTTGTAACTACTTCCCATTATTCTGTATTAATAATCTAATCGCAATTTTAATACACGATCACACCGTAACCTCCTACTTTACACAATCTCTCATTATTATAATTGCTATACTGTATCATATATCTCATATCTTCATCCCCTGCAAAAATTATTTGATCATCTGCAAACAACAAAGAATGCAGTACTTCTGCTCCTATAGGAATACCCAGTTTAGAACATGTTTTATACCACAAGTTAAGAGCCTGGTCTAAATATGTAAATGTTAAAAGGAATTGATGACAAACTGCATTCCTGCTTAAGGTCATTATTCACTGTGAATTCCTCTGTTAAATGATTCTGTATTTTTACTTTAGCTTTTGTATTACTATAGATCCTCCTAACAATATTAATCCAAGAGCTAAAATAAGGCACATCCGATGTTCGTTAACTTAGAAGCCCTGTAGAGTCCCTCTTATAAGAGTAATGATAATGAACAAGTGTATTAATGCGCGCACTTTGGTGACGAGACGAGCTCATAATTACTCTCTTCCCGAGCGACCGAGTATCACTTTGAACTTTAAATCGGCCACTTCCTTGTTCGCTTGCTCAGTTTTGGGTTACACTTGGAAACTGCACCCTCTAAACACAATGTGCATCCTGCTGCTCCTGCAAATTTAACCCCAATTCCAAAACATCGCAAATTCTGGAAAGTTTTCTAAACTTGGAAATATTGGGAAATTTTAATACTTCAGAATTCTAAGAATTTGTGAATCCTGAAAGTTTTCAAAACTTAGGACTCCTTGAAAATTGGATTAAGGGAGTCGTCTGTGAAAAGGGGAATTCTAACAATAATAATGCTTAATTTATTCTGGCAGAGTTAAGGCCATTAGGTCTTCTCTTCCACTCCAACCAGCACAAATTACAAGTACATATAGATTATATATAATACACTGCAGTAATTATAAAGAGTTACACATAAATGAAATCTTGCATCGGAAATTTCATGTACAAACAACATTTTATACGATCAATATAAAAACAACAATAATATTTATGATGATGATGATAATAATAATAATAATAATAATAATAATAATAATAATAATAATAATAATAATAATAATAGATATCATTGATTGATTAATGTATTTGACATCGTCCGATTCCTAATAGCCAATTTTGTCGGTCCATCCAATCTCCTGGTTGTAGATGTTTCTCCTTCATGTATAAACATATTCCCTGACTGCAGGAGGTTTTAGGTCTTCCTCTGCCTCGTCTTCCCTCAGGTTTCCATTCCAAAACAGATTTTGGTAGCCGATCCTCTTCCATTTGCTGGGCATGTCCGTACCATCTTAATTGCAGAGTATTAATATAATCTAAAATAGTGTCTTCAATCTTCATTTTCTCCCTTATAACTGAGTTCCTAATTTTTTCTGTTCTTGAGATTCTTGCTGTCCTTCGTATAAAATCCATTTCCGTTGCCAAAAGACACTTCCTACAATAATAATAATAATAATAATAATAATAATAATAATAATAATAATAATAATAATAATTATAATAATAATAATAATAATAATAATAATAATAATAATAATAATAATAATAGCTTAAATAATGATAAATTACACAAGAAAGTCAATTAATACATGTAACTTACACTGGGTAATGATGAAGTCTAACAATAAATTCGTAATAAAATTATTCAAATTACCTCATATTATATCAATTTTATTATTTAAGAATGCAGTTCAGTTTACATCCATTTACCTTGTGTACATATAACTTTTGTCTTTACACTGGTATTTTTTTCTTCTTTTTGAAGTTAAATTAAGAACAGAGGTTAACATAAGTTTGGAAGTTTGATTCATGTTTAGGCCTTCTCTATTCGTTTCTCTTTGGTCCAAAAAAAAGTCCTAAGAACTTTATTCTCAAATACTCGTAATTTTTTTCTCTTCCCTTAAAGTAAGAGCCCATGTTTCACATCAATATATTATAACTGGGAGAATAACAGTTATATATATTTTCAGTTTAATGTTTTTGAGAGAAGTTGGGACGATAAGAGTCTCTGTAATGCATAATAGCACGCAATTGCAAAATTGAGTCTATGATTAATTTCTTTGTGCATCTCTGTTGTAATTATTGCTCCTAGTTATTTGGATTCAGTCACTTCTTAAAAATTTTCCTCATTTGTTGTTAAGTGTCAATTTCCATTATATAATGTACTTCCATGTGTGACCATATATTTAGTTTTATTGATGTTTACTTGCTCACTCTGTGTGTAGAAATTTGAACTTACTTTGAGGCCCTTCTTTCCAGATTTTAAGTTGTTTATAAATGGATGCTTTCGCATAGGAATCTGTATTAGTGAAGTGTATGGGCGGGGCGTGGAGTGTTTAATACATTCTTAAGCGTTTGTAAACGAAGAGCAGCGATGAATTTTAATGTTATTTATTCTAAATCAAATTATTCAAGAGAGATAATTATTTGTGAAGTACATGGTCTGCTCCCAGATATAATGTGACTTAATAACTGCCACATATCTCATCTCCCGACCTTGAAGCACCACCACGTGTGCAATCACATCCTCACACTTTAACTCATGGCAGTTAATGACCAGTGATTTTTTTATTTACAACCAATCACAGTCGTGTTTCGCCTAGAATTTACCAACTAAAGTTTATCATAATAAAGAAAGCACTTCCTTTTTAACATTCTGAATAGATCATAGCATTATTTTGCAGTGACTGAGTCCCCAACAAATACGGCTACCAGATTGTATATATATAGTTCATGAATGTCAACACGTAGAGCATGCGGGAGTTAATATAAAAACATTTGTAGCAATTGATTATACCACCAAAGAAAACACTGTTTGCACTTTCTTAAATGTATTTTTTCCCAGGTAATAACATCCCAGAAAAACATAATTGTCATAGGACATCAGAAATGAATTAATATACAGTTTGATGTGTTTCATTTTTTCTCCACTAGAGTACATTCTTACAATATTGCGTTCCCTTGGCAATAAATAATATGATCTGGTTGCAATGAGGGACAAAAGAAACAGATGAAGCGTACCAATCGTTTCTGATTTGCTTTCAAACATCGCAACATCGCCGTTTACATTAAATATATAAATATTTTAAAATAACTATATTTAAATAACGATTTGTGAGTAAACACCTTAATTGTATTCGTTAAATAGTCCTAACAAATGCCACTCTTGATTTCTAAATTCTCTAGATAAATTGGAAATCACTCGTGGCATTAATTTTGATATTTACTATTTTAAAACCTCGCAATTTTTTTTAAATTAATGAAGTTCTTCTTCTTCTTCTTCTTCTTATACTACTACTACTACGATTACTAAACAGAGGTTAGACATTTCTTCCTGTTCCAGCGCACCTTCTTGCATCTGTTGATAATCCTCCTGATCGCATCCATCCATTGTTGCTTTGGTTTTCCTCAATTCTCTCTTCTCCTCTTATTTTGTCGTGTGCAAATATCCGAATTTTCGTTCTTCAATTTCTTTGAGAATATTGTTATCCACTTTCATCATCTCGCTAATTCCAAGGCTTCTAATGTTATCAGTTCTTGATTTTCTTGCCGCTCTACGCCAATAGTCCAATAATTCACTTGCATGTGTTTGTCTAATGTCCAAGTTTCAGCTCCATGCAACATTACACATTGAACTAATCAATTATACATTATTATTTCTTGCTCCAAAAAACAGAATTCACCAGAACAATTGTTTTTCTTGATTCATGTATTTTATGTCTTTCGGGCTAAATGGCCGTGGTCTGGTTTTATTAACACTCAACGTTTCGTCTACTACTGCGGTAGACATCCTCAGGAGATACTGCGTGCTCTTGGACCTCCTAACTCTTCAATGTCGGCTGCAGACTGGCTGTGCGTTGGAAATCGTGTCCTTATTTATAGTTGAGTATTGTGTGCTGAGGTTTTCTATAAGGTCCGTTACTGCAGCCGACATTTGAAGAGTCTCCTGAGGATGTCTACCGCAGTAGTAGACGAAACGTTGAGTGTTAATAAAACCAGACCACGGTCATTTAGCCCGAACGACATAAAATACATGAATCAAGACACCTGCCGTGAATGTCTACAATTTTACGTAATTATTTTTCTATCTGTACTCATTATTTTGGACTGAAATACAGCAGCGAAGACTGGATAATAAATTCTAAAATTAAATCAAAATTGCAAGCGGCACAGATGAGATTTTTACGTCCACTTCTAGGTTTGACAAAAATGGACAAGCAAAGAAACATAGATATACCGGTACGCAATAAATTAACAGTTAAAAATATAGTTGAAATTCAGAATTATCATAAGTAACGCCACGAGTGATTTCCAATTCACGACTCACGAAGTGAGGAGTGAATTTATCTAGAGAATTTGGAAATCAAGAGTGGCATTTGTTAGGACTATTTAACGTATAAAATTAAGCTGTTTACTCACAAATCATTATTTAACTGTAGTTATTTTAAAATATTTATATATTTAATGTAAACGGCGATGTTTGAAAACAAATGAGAAACGATAGGTACGCTTCATCTGCTTCTTTTGTTTATCACTGCAACCAGATCATGGGCTACTATTTATTGCCAAAGGAACGCAATATTGTAAGAATGCTCTCTAGTGGAGAAAAAATGAAACACATCAAACTGTATATTAATTCATTTCTGATGTCGTATGATGTAAATATGACAATTATATTTTTCTGGATTGTTACCTGGGAAAAAAATACATTTAAGAAAGTGCAAACAGTGGTTTCTTTTTTTGGTGGTATAACAAATTGCTACAAATGTTTTTATATTAACTCCCGCATGCAGCATGTGTTGACATTCATTCACTATATATACAATCTGGTAGCCGTATTTCCCACAAGCTCAGTCACTGCAAAATAATGGTCAGACCTGTTCAGAATATTTAAAAAGGAGGAGCTTTCTTTAATATGGTAATTATAACACTGATAAATATTTCGTGAAACACGACTCTGATTGGTTGTAAAACATGAATCATTGAAACGTGATTGGCCATTGAGTCCCACTTGGGGCATGAGTTAAATAGTCAAAGCAATTGGTTACAACATGTCCAAAGAATGGACGCATCTCGCTTCCCTAAATTAGCGTTGCACAATCAACCTATATGACATCGAGGTAAAGGAAGACCAACCACATGTCGAGATCTCATAGAAACGACCTAAATAAGTTCATGATGAAGTAACTTCCGCAAGGGAGCAGCGTGTGAGGATATAGACAGAGAGACCCGGAAAGAGACAACTGTATTTCTAATGCCATAACTGTCGCATTGTTGAATGGGTCGTTAAATGTAATAGAGGATTAGGAATGCTTTACGCATGCGCCTGAAAGCTATTAACAAGATAGCTGCTACAACATAATGTTTAGATATGACAATTAATTTACAACGTGTAACTCCATAATACAACCACACTCTTACTTTAAGAGAGGAGAAAAGATTACCAGTGTTTGAGAATAAAGTTTTTTATGATTTTTTTGGGCCAAAGAGAGATTAACAGACAGGTGAATGGAGAATACTACATAACAGTGGGCTACATAATTTTTATGTAAGTTAAGTCTCGTAGAATCGGCAGGACATGTGTCATGAATGGAGAATGTAATAGGGGTATAAAAACCTCTTATAAGAAAACCAGAAGCAAAGGCCCAGTAGGTAGGCCAAAAATGAGGTGAGAGAATAATATTAACCACGATTTGACGTAGACAAATTATACAGATAATAATTGGAAAACATTAGCTCAGAATAGGGATGTATGAAGAGCTTATGTCCGCGCGGCCATGAACCTACGGGTTCGATAGTTCCATTGAGTTAGTAACTTTCTCAAGTTTTTATGTTTTTTTAATTGTTTTAATTTGTGTGCATTTTTATACCGTACCTGTCAATCTTAATATATAAACTTGATATCCATCCAATCATAGTAATTCTGCCCGAAGGCAGGTCTTTCACTGGAATCATAGCATTTTCATGCTATGCTTGCTGCTTTACTAGGGAATTGTAGGTGTGGTAGCTTCCCGATGCTTTCCACACCGGTGAATGGTGATGATGATGGCCATTTGATTTCGGGGACCGTTTGGGCCTTAAAGTTTTCCTGACATTTGTCCTACAGGTGAGGAAAAACCTCGATAAAAACCTCACCCAGAAAAACTGCCCCGACCGGGGATCGAACCCACTCCCACTGTGTGACATGGCAGCACGCTACACGAGACCACAGCGGTGGACAAACTTGATATATATATATATATATATATATATAATATATATATATATATATATATATATATATATATATATGCGTAAAACTAACATCGGGTATAATAAGGATGGACACCCCTACTTACCTCACGCTGTGTTTATTTTCGCCAATTACCTGGTTTCACATAATAAACAGTTGAATTCGCTACAACAGGTGGTTCCGCAGCAGAAATTCGCTCTCTATTCATCCTTAGAGAATGCGCTTGGAAGCTCGCATCTGTTCGAACCCGACTGAGATAGACGGATTTTTAAGGATAGATTTGCCATTTTAAATGCTGGAGATGGAACTTGGTTCTGAAGGTAAAATGTGACGCGACTGACAAAGACTTTAATTAATCAAGGTCGACGTTAGGTTAGGATTTGTTTGTTTGGGTTGGGGTGGTCACGCCACACAACCTTGGTTAGGTTAGGTTAGGTTAGGTTAAATATCTTGTGCACATTTTAAGGTTTTAGCTAGAAACTAAACTTTACAACTGTAAACATGTCTTGATGGATCAGTGGGAGACTTGAGGACGTCTGATTTATCTTTAAAGCTAAATTCTTCAGACCAGTAGCAGGATATTCAAAAACATAACACAGAAATAAGACAACAACTGAAAGTAGAGGTATTTAACACACTATTGAGTAACACTAAGAAATTAGGACTGGAAGTAAATATCAATAAAACTAAATGTATGGCCACACGTAGAAATACATTATATAATGGAAATGGACACCTAATGACAAATGAGGGGAATTTTGAGGAAGTGGCTGAATTCAAATACCTAGGAACAATAATCATAAACAGGAATGAGATGCACAAAGAAATTAAACATAGGCTCAATTCTGGAAATGCGTGCTGTTATGCATTACAGGGACTTTTGATGTCCCAACTCCTTTCAAAAAACGTTAAACTGAAAATATATAAAACTATTATTCTACCAGTTATATTATATGGATGTGAAACATGGACTCTTACTTTAAGAGAGGAAAGGAGATTACGAGTATTTGTGAATAAAGTACTTAGGAAAAATTTTTGACCAAAGACAAATGAACAAACGAGTGAATGGAGAATACTACATAACTATGAACTACATGGTCTTTATAGGAAGCCAGATATAATAAGAACAGTTAAGTCTCGTAGACTGCGATCGGCAGGACATGTGGCACGTATGGGGAATGAAAGACTTGCATGGAAGCTTCTTGTAGGAAATCCAGAGGGAAAACGCCCAGTTGGTAGACCAAGAATGAGCTGGGAGAATAACATTAACTATGATTTGAGGGAAGTGGATTATACAGAGAATGATTGGAAAACATTGGTTCAGGATAGGGATGTATGGAGAGCTTATGTCTGCGTGGTCATGAACCTACGGGTTCGATAGTGCAGTGAGTAAGTAAATAAGTAAGTAATAGTGAAGTACAGAACAAACTGGAAAGATCACTTAGCAAGAATGACTGATAACAGAATACCAAAAGTAGCATCCAACTCTTCACCACAAGGAAGAAGAAGCTTGGGAAGACCAAAGAAAAGATGGAAACAGCAGCAATTAGGAGCCGGAACAGGCTAAACCGTGACGAAGATGTTTAAAGCTAGATATAATGTTGATATAATTACGTGTTACTTAAAGCTAATGAATGGCTCTAATAATTCCATTAAAAGTGAAAGAAATGCTTTAGAAATGTTTACCCCACATGTACGGTAAGAAGTTCCAATGAAGTACATAACAGTGCGCGACTCTTGACGTAGATTCAGGTGAGTGCGTGCCATCTCAGGACTGGAGCAGCGAGGTCATAAAATGGACCCTAAAAATTGATGTTGGCTGCACATCACTTAATTCGGAGCTGGTTTGGTCCAATTCATTTTATTACGTCTTTGTTAGTTTAATAGTTTAAGCAACTTCAGCTTTCCAAATTAGTTTTATAGGCGTTCATGTTCTGCCCGAGAACAGCTGCTCTTTCATTTCATTATTATTACCGAGTTTACATCTGGATAGATTGTTGTTATTATTATTATTGTTATTTATATTATTATTTTTACATTGTTGAACCGATTTTAAATACTATTATTTATAATATTGTTACTATTATTATTATTATTATTATTATTATTATTATTATTATTATTATTATTATTATTATTATTATTATTAATTATCATTATATTATATGATTTACGTATTTATTGAATAGGGCTACAAACATCGTTGTGTATCAAAGTTACGTCTGACTATGTAGTTCATTGTTATGTAGTCTTCTCCATTCACCTGTCTGTTCATCTCTCTTTGGTCCAAAAATTATTTTCCTAAGTACTTTATTCTCAAATACTCGTAATCTCCTTTCCTCCCTTAAAGTAAGAGTCCATGTTTCGCATCCATATAATATAACTGGTAGAATTATAGTTGTATATTTTCTGTTTAACGTTTTTTGAAAGGAGTTGGGACATCAAAAGTCTTTGTAATGCATAATAGCACAAAGGTAAATTCCATAAACTTGCGAAATAGGACCACAAATTCGTGGTACTGACGAGTCCGATCTACATATTTTCGCGTCACTGATTTGGCTGAAGCTGTGTTCTGAAGCGAACAACTGTGGTTCAGCTTATCGGAAGCGAAAAAAAAAACTGTGTTATCAAGAGATGCCGTAATAAACCGGATAATAACCCCGCTGCAGCGCAAATCTCTGTTGGAACTATTTGTAACATTTTTGTTATTTGATATTCCATCATCTTCCTGCAGGTGCACCGGGGTCCACACGTATCCAATACTTTTCTTGAAACGTGAAGACTATATGTAATAGTATTTATATCCCGTCTTCTCAGTCGGTAATAACTATATTTACGTGTTTAATTTAATTTATCCTGTATCCAGGATTCCTTTTATCTCATTTATGATGGAATGCCGCAGCCGAGTGGTTAAGGCAAGAAGCCTAGGCGCAGAGCTACGGGACTTGCGCTGGTTTGAATCCCCATGGGGATTTTTAGGACAGAAAAATCCAAGTAGTAAGTCCTCCGGGAGGGATTTGAGCCCTTAAATTGGCATCTTCTTCCCTCAAATCTCTAGCTTACATACTTCTCCTCACCTCATCTATCCAACGTTCTCTAGATCTGTCTCTTCCACTTCTCCCATTAGTGTTCCAATTAAGGATCTTCTTTGGTATTCCCTCTTCTTCCATTCTTATTACGTGTCCCCTACCCATACCATTTCAAACGTTGTTCTTCTATTTTTCTTTTTGTTTATTTTTCTAACTTTCATAATTTCCCTTATTGCGCTGTTTCTTGAAATTCTTGTTGATCGCCTCCAAAAATCCAGTTCTACTTTAACAACTTGTTGCCTTGTATAATAATAATAATAATAATAATAATAATAATAATAATAATAATAATAATAATAATAATAATAATAATAATAATAGTAATAATAATAATCAGTTTCACAATTTAAATATCTTGGTGAAATAATTCAGGAAAATGGAATTGAAACTAAAACCAATAAAAGTAGATGCCAAAAAATGGAAACAGCATTTCCGCTTACTCACAACACTTATAATAAAAAATGCATATCTTTACATACAAAATTACACTATAACACTGTAATTAAACCAGAGTGCCTCTATGGAGCAGAAACATTAATTTTGAACAGAAAAAAGATATCAAAAATATAGTGAAAAAAGAATGCAAAATTATAAGAAAAGTTTTAGGTCCACAAGTCATAGGTGAAGCATTTAGACTCAGAAGTAAAAAGGAAATAAAAATATATACAGACATTCATAGTGATATTAGAAAACGAAGGTTAACATTTTATGATCATATTAAACGAATGAACTCAAATAGGCTTACAAAAAAGATAATGGAATTCTACGAAAACAGAAGTAAAGCTCCAGTGGATACTATGAAGTGGATTGATGAAGTCAAAAAGGACTTAAAACTGGCAGGAATTGCTAAAGAAGATATCCCAAACAGAGATATATTTAGAATTAAGGTGAGTAAGTGGCAAGTTGACCAAGAGGACAAACCGAAGAAAAAAACTAGAACAACTTGGACAGATGATAGAAAACAAGCTGATAGCAAAAGAATGAAAGAAATTTGGGCTCAAAGGAAACGCCTCTAAGTCCTACGTGGGCTCATCCGCAATTAAAAAAAATAATAATCGTATAAACTTTAACAGTTTTATTTTATTTAATTAATGAACACAATGGATTTTTAACAAGTAAACACCAAATCAATTTTTGAAACCTTGGTTGTGACTAGGTGTAGTGAATAGGTTGGACAACCCTGCCTGCTAATGGATAAAGTGAATGCATTTCTCTGTTGGCGAGCATAAATGTCATATAAAGTGTTTTACAGCAAGTGTTTATTGCAGGTTCCTGGGAAACAAATTACCGTGTTGTCAATCACTTGCACTTCTTATCATCGAATGACGATTCAAGTTGCAACCATGAAAATATGTTCATTTTACAGACACTCTCTCTCTCTCTCGTCATAAGTAATGTCTTTTTTAAACAAACTTGCATTTGTAATGTTTTGTGACTCTTTTAAGTAGACACCATGGTCATGAGTCATCTTTCAGCGAGTGAAAAAATATTAAATAACACCATAAACAATGTAGCGTTTATACGTAATAAAATATGAACATAGTCTACACATGGCAGAACAGATAGCACACTTGGTTCAGATATAACATGTAGCTATGATTGGGATATACATAATAAATTAAACCGATATCAAATGATGTGTGGCACCATAAGAACAACCCTCCAAAAGACTCGAAGAGAAACTCAGCTCAGGTTTTATAAAATTATGTCTGTTCCTGTTCTTTTATATGGATCTGAATTTTGGGTACTTACAAAAAAATATATCTCACACATTCAAGCCACTGAAATGAAATTTTTAAGATCCGTAAAAGGATGTACACGCATGGATAGATTACACAATGAATCAATAAGAAATGAACTGGAGATATTTTCAATACTCGATAAACTAGAAGAGCACAAATACCAATGGAAAGAACATTTAGACAGAATGGACAATACAAGATTACCCAAAAAGATCAACACCTACAAACCACATGGAAAAAGATCTTTGGGACGGCCAAGGAAACGATGGACTTGAGACCGGAACAGGTCACATTGACCTAATCCTGGAAAGGAAGAAGAAGAAAAAGAAGGCTGCATATGGTCTAAACAAATGTGAGTTTGATGAAGTTTAAAACTGATGTAACACTATCGGACCCCTAGGTTCATGGCCACGCGAACATAAGCTCTCCATAAACATCCTAGTCCTGAGCTAGTGTTTTGTAAGCATCCCCTGTATATTCTACTTCCCTTTAAGCATGGCTAATGTTATTCTCCCACCTCATTCTTGGTTACCTACTGGGCATGATACCTCTGATTTTCCTACTTGAAGTGTCTATGTCCCTCTTTCATTCCCCATTCATGTACTACACATCGCAGTCTACGAGTCTTAACTGTTTTATTATATCTGGTTCCCATAAGGGTCATGTAGTTCATAGTTAGACAGTCTTCTCCATTCATCTGTCTGTTCATCTATCTTTAAACCAAAAAAATTCCAAAGAACTTTATTCTCAACTCAAATACTCGTAATATTTCCCCCTCTTAATGTAAGAAACAATATTTCACATCCATATAATGGAAGAATAACAGTTTTATGTACATTCAGTTTATTTTTTAAAAATATTATTATGGTCTCACTATGATGGTTGTCCGTTTATATAAAAGCGGATGTCGCGACAAGGCTTGAGAATGATTAATATTCTCGTAGCGGTAGTCGGCATCTTTGCATTTAATTATATATAACAGGCGATAATACCTATGTGCTATACTTTCATTTATCTTCATATTTCGGGGATAAAATTATAAAATATAGCTTGAGTGCTGTTTCTCAAATATATTTTCCATGATTTATTTAAGGAATGTAATGTATGGCTGTTTACACAGATATAGATCACTCGAGGCAGGAGGCCACACAGCACGAACTGCTATAAAACATATTAATTCATCCATAAAACAGGATTAATGTGATGTCACTAACAAACTAGAGCACTTCAACTGTCTACTTAACATTTCCATGTCGGTAACACAGATTACTACTCTCCCTCTTCATCATCAAGAATAAGAATAGGGATGTATGGACAGCTTATGTCCGCGCGGCCATGAACTTACGGGTTCGATAGTGCCAGTGAGTAAGTAACAAGTGCTCACTTACGTGTGAAAGGCGGTCCCTCTATCCTACCTGCGTGCAGCTGCACTCCCAATGAGTAACAGTGTCTTATCTCGTCAGCCTATCCGACGTATGGTTATATAGTAGGGACGGGGAGTCTTTTTCATACCTACTGAGCACTGATTAACAGTCCTAGATTAGACTTTTCGATCGATTCCATTCTCTTCAGAAAAATTGCTCTGCCCATCTCTTCACGGGTCTTCCTCTCTCTCTCTCTCTCTCTCTCTCTCTCTCTCTCTCTCTCTCTCTCTCTCTCTCTCTCTCTCTCTACGTCTCTCTCTTCCTCTCTCTCTCTTTCATCTTTATATTCTATACCCTTCTTGTATATTAGGGATTCTGAGATTCATATGGATATAGTGTGTTTCTTCATACTATTTTATTTTGATTTTTAAGTTGCATAACTATTTCTCCTCTTATTTTTTGTTTGTTCTTGTGATCCAGCAACTCTTCTAAAACAAATCAAATTTCTGATATTTGTATTTTGTTTGTGAGAGTCCAACATTTTGAACCATAAAGAAAAAATCATACGATTTTTAAAACTGTAGCTTTATTAAGGGAGGAGAAAAGATTACGAATATTTGAGAATAAAGTTCTTAGGACTGACATTGAAGGGTTTAGCGACCGTAAAATAATTATTTCGACCTTAATAGTTGTCATTTTCCATTAGATTTGATCCTCACTTAGGTGCGCTAGGTGTCTCTTACCCCTTGCGTCTAGGTGTTCATATTTATGTAAAGTCGTGATGTACACTTGTGAACAGAACTCCACAGGTTTTCAGTTACAGCGAATGTTCATGCGCTATCTCTTACGCTCTAAAACTATAAGGTGTTCAGCTGGAAAGAAAATTTAAAAATCGCTCTAGCGGTCACATGTTTCGATGATTCACAACAAAACTCGGTATATGCTATTAAAATATTACGAGACGGGTATTGTCCAAACGCCAGCGACATCCGAACATTAGAAGTGAGGATGTACCTGAATCCCGAGATTAAAACTTGACGCTAACAACCGTGATATTTGGTTAGTTGTAACGTATACCATAGAGTTTAATTAATTTCTCATTTTCTTTTTACTTATTTAATTAATTTTTTAAGCGTAGAAGCACACCTCGTGTATTAGCTATTATACTACCGATAATTTTAATAATTTTTCAACGCTCATTTTACTCTCCCCTCGGGGTGCTAGAGGTATTTTACCGCTTACAGCCACATTGAGTGATCATTAACTTACACGTGTAGCAAATTTGTTTGAAATGTTTGCAGGCCTTAGAGACTTACTGTGATCAATCATTAATGTTTACATTGTTGTTAGGATTGGAAAATTGTTAAACTGTGACTCGGTCGTTTGAAGCCGTCTCTCTTCAAAACTCGTTTTATAATGATAATATAATTGCGCACAATCGTGCAAAATTAATTAATTGGCTAATGACATTGTCACTTTGGAACACAATTGCAGATGATATCTTGTACACAGTTTACATCTGCAGCTGTCTTCTACACACACTTTGTGGACTGCATCTGATGTCATATTATTCCGCCAAGTTATTCCCAAAAGCCATATCAACTAAATTTTGCCTACCCCTGACAAAAATCTTATCTTTGTAATTCGATGTGACGTTTTACTTTCGGCATCCATTACCGAATTTAACAAGTGAACGAACACTATAAACGCCACAATGTAAACATGAAACAGTTTGTTAGAGTTGATAGTAAGACCCACTCGAAACTCTCTTCCAGGTATTTCTTAAGTTCACAAGCTTGCTACTGTAGAACCCGACATCATTTTATAGAGCAAACACATTGCAAATCATATTCATAAGTAATGCCACGAGTGATTTCCAAATTATCGATAAATTCACGACTCACCAAGTGAGGAGTGAATTTATCTAGAGAATTTGGAAATCAAGAGTGGCATTTGTTAGGACTATTTCTTCTTCTTCCTTTCAAGTATTAGGCCAAGGCCTGTTACGATCCTATAGAAAATTTTCCCTCCAGCGTTTCATAGGACGGCCCAGTGATCTTCGTCCTCTTGGTATATAATTATAAACAGCCTTGGGGATCCGATTTGAACTCATTCTTTCAAGATGGTGTTTCCAATTTAGTTGGTACTATTTAATATATTCCAAAATTGGCGTAGTCTTCAATTCTTTTAAGATATCGGTGTTCCTTTTCCGATCCCATCTGGTGTAACCCGCTGTTCTGCGCATGGATCTCATTTCACAAGCCGTTATTCTGCTTTCATGTTGTTTTTTTAGTGTCCATGCTTCACTACCATAGGTCAACACTGGTCTAGCCAAAGTGTTATATAAACGTAATCTGGTGTTTTTTTGTACAATGGATGGTTTCATAACTTGATTAATAATTCCTAAACTTTTATTATAACTAGTAACTTTTTCAGGGATATCCTTTTCATCCCAGATAGAGAGATAATATCCAAGATATTTAAATTGACTATTTAACTCATGCCCCAAATGGGAGTCAATGACCAATCACGTTTCAATGATTTCTGTTTTACAACCAATCAGAGTCGTGTTTCGCCAAATATTTATCAGTGTTATAATTACCATATTAAAGAAAGCGTTCCTTTGGCAATAAATAGTATGATCTGGTTGCAGTGATAAACAAAAGAAGCAGTAGAAGCGTACCTATCGTTTCTCATTTGTTTTCAAACATCGCCGTTTACATTAAATATATAAATATTTTAAAATAACTATAGTTAAATAATGATTTGTGAGTAAACAGCTTAATTTTATTCGTTAAATAGTCCTAACAAATGCCATTCTTGATTTCCAAATTCTCTAGATAAATTCACTCCTCACTTCGTGAGTCGTGAATTTATCGATAAAATGGAAATCACTCGTGGCATTACTTATGATTAGATCTCTCTAAAATTTTATTCTGGAGACAGATTTTACTTTCTATGGGGTCCTTCCAATGAAATGCCATAATTTTAGTTTTGTTAATTGATATTTCCATATTAAATTTGGCACCTATTTTTTGTAAATCATAAATTGATCGTTGCAAATCCTTTTCGGAAAGTGCCAGAAGAGCTAAATCGTCTGCAAAAAGAATAGCATCGAGTTTGAGGTTCATATTGATGGGTATATATCCTCGTTGTGTTTTCCTCCATTCATTTATATAATGAAAAGCACCGGTGAAAGTCCACATCCCTGTCTTACTCCAGTGTTGATCTTCTCCCAAGAAAATAAATCTAATCTAATATAAATCTAATTTGCCATCTTGTTTAACAGAGATTTCATTATCTTTATAGATGTTGAAGATATTAGTAATATATTGTATTTAACGAATAAAATTAAGCTGTTTACTCACAAATCAATATTTAAATATAGTTATTTTAAAATATTTAGTTATTTAATGCAAACGGCGATGTTTGAAAACAAATGAGAAACGATTGGCACGCTTCATTTGCTTCTTTTGTTCATCACTGCAACCTTCATATTATGTATTGCCAAAAGAACGCAATATTGTAATGATGTACTCTAGTGGAGAAAAAATGAAACACATCAAACTGTATATTAATTAATTTCTGTAATGTTGTAAATATGACAATTATGTTTTTCTGGAATGTTATTACCTGGGAAAAAATACATTTAAGAAAGTGCAAACAGTGGTTTCCTTTTTTGGTGGTATAATCAATTGCTACAAATGTTTTTATACTAACTCTCGCATGCGATATGTGTTGACATTCATTCACTATATATACAATCTGGTAGCCGTATTTCTTAGGGAGACAGTCACTGCAAAATAATGCTATCACCTATTCAGAATGTTAAGAAGGAGGTGCTTTCTTTATTATGACTATTTAACTCATGCCCCAAATGGGAGTCAATGACCAATCACGTTTCAATGATTTCTGTATTACAACCAATCAGAGACGTGTTTCACGAAATAATTATCAACGTTAGGATTATCATATATTAAGCAAAGCTCCTCCTTTTTAATATTCTGAACAGGTCTGACCGTTATTTTGCAGTGACTGAGCCTATAACAAATACGGCTACCAGATTGTATATAATAGTGCTTACATGTCAACATTTGTAGCAATTGATTATACCACCAAAAAAAGAAACCACTGTTTGCACTTTCTTAAATGTATACGACATCAAAAATGAATTAATATACAGATTGATGTGTTTCATTTTTTCTCCACTAGAGAGCATTCTTACAATATTGCGTTCCTTTGGCAATAAATAGTATGATCTGGTTGCAGTGATAAACAAAAGAAGCAGTAGAAGCGTAGGCTACCTATCGTTTCTCATTAGTTTTCAAACATCACCGTTTACTTTAAATATAAAAATATTTTTAAATAACTGTAGTTAAATAATGATTTGTGAGTAAACAGCTTTATTTTATTCGTTAAATAGTCCTAACAAATGCCACTCTTGATTTCCAAATTCTCTAGATAAATTCACTCCTCACTTCGTGAGTCGTGAATTTATCGATAATTTGGAAATCACTCGTGGCATTACTTATGATAAACTTTAGTTGGTAAATTCTAGGCGAAACACGACTATGATTGGTTGTAAATCAAAAATCATTGAAATGTGATTGGTCATTGACTCCCATTTGTGGCATGAGTTAAATAGTCCTGCATACGATTCAATTACAGGGGAGAAGCTAAATAATACCCCGCTGCATTTAGGAATTCCTAACAACTTAGTTATCTTCTTCTTCTTCTTCTTCACGGTTTAGGCTTATTTACTAGCCTATTCCGGCTCCAAATTGCTGCTCTTTCGATCTTTCCTTGGTCTTCCCAAGCTTCTTCTTCCTCTTGGTGAATAATTGTATGCTGCTTTTGTATTCTATGACAAGTTAGTTGTGATGTGACTAAATCACATAAAGAGTAGGGCGCGGGTAGGCACATAGTTTTTATATAGTTTTGTAACATTCATCTTTTCTTCTTCGTCACGGTTTAGGCTTATTTACTAGCCTATTCCGGCTCTAAATTGCATATTTTCTTTGGTCTTCCCAGACTTCTTCTTCCTCGTGGTGAATAGTTGTATGCTGCTTTTGGCATTCTATTCTCAGTCATCCTTGCGAAGTGTTCTTTCCAATTTGTTCTATATTTCTCTATTGTCGTGTCTACTTTTAGTTGTCTTATTTCTGTGTTGTGTTTTTATCTGTTCTTTGATATCCTGCTATTGGTCTGAGGAATCTCATTTCAGCAGCTTGTATTCTGGCAGATTGTTGTGTTGTCACTTTCCATGTTTCGGATCCATAAGTAATAATAGGCGCTGCCATTGCCTTGTGTAATTTCATTATAGAGTCTTTCCTGGCTTTATTTTTCAAAGTTCTTTTTAGTGTTCCTGTTATATAATTAAACTTATTTAGTTTGTTATTTATATCTGTTTCCGCTGTGTATGATATTTCGCAACCTGGGAAGTTATATCTTACCACTTGTTCTATTGGTTTATTTTCTAATATTAGTTTTGTCCGAACTGGATGAGCTCCCTTGAAGGCCATTGTTTTTTATTTTCCTGATGATATATCCATGTTGTATTCTTTTGATATTTCATTTAGTTTATATAGCATTCTTTGTAGTTCGTCCTCTAATCTGGTCATTTATCATTAAATCTATAGAGGATGAGGAAGGCCTACAACTCAATGGTATTAATAAGCTGTTAGTTTATGCTGATGATGTAGTACTATTAGGCGATAGCGAGGAGATACTAAAGGCAACACACACACACTCTATTGAGTAACGGTAAGAAATTGGGACTGGAAGTAAACATAAAAAATAAACATTTATTCACACATAGAAATACATTGCATAATGGAAATGGACAGTTATTGACAAATGAGGGACATTTTGATGAAGTTGATAATTTAGAAAGCCTAGGAACAATAATTATTAAGAAGAATGAAGTATATAATCCACTATTCAACTCACGCCCCAATTGGGAGTCAATGACCAATCGCGTTTAAATTAGTTTTTTTCAACCTCTATATGTATCGAATTCTGTTTACCAAAACAAAGAAAATTCCTCCTTTTTAAATTTCTGAACAGGTCAGAGCATTATTTTGCAGTGACTGACCTTCCAACAAATACGTTGAATATAGCAAACAATGAACAGATTCCTTCCAACTACACATTTGATAATTGTGTGTTCAATAATTGTGTTTTTAAATAATGATTTTACTGAGTTGTTTACTAAAAAAATCAATTAATAACCCATAATGTTGGTTATAATATACAGTTTGATGTGTTTCATTTTTTTCTCCCCAGGGTGCATTCTTACAATATTGCGATCCTATTTGACAACAAATAATATGATCGAGTTGCAATGGATGAACAAATGAAACATAACCAAACATTTCTCATTTGTTTTCAAACTTCGCTGTTTACATTAATAGGCCCTATATAAGTATGTTAAAATAACTATATTTGAATAATGATTTGTGAGTAAACAGTTTAATCCACCCATAGTAATTCTGCCCGAGGGCAGGTCTTTCACTGCAATCACAGTACTTTTATGCTATACTTTGCAGCTTTACTAGGGAATTGTAAGTGTGGTAGCTTCCCGTTGCTTTCCACACCGATGAAGGATGATGATAATGATAAGGATGATGATGATGTCTATATGATTTCGGTGACCGTTTGGGCCTTATTTTTCCTGACATTTGTCTTACAGGTGAGGAAAAACCACAATAAAAACCTCACCCAGTAAAACTGTCCCGACCGGGGATCTAACTCAGGCCCGCTGTCATTGTATTCGTTAAATAGTGCTAACAAATGCCACTCTTGATTTGCAAATCCTCTAGATAAATTGTGGCGTTACCTGTGTGTCCTGTAAGATACATTAGTTTCATTTTATTTTATTCCTAATAAAGTGATAAAAAATTAATCAGTAGAAATAATTTAAATTTGTGTCAAATTATAGGACGACTTCATTCAGAAGGTAATAAGTTAGGTTTGTTTTCTCTGCAGTCGGACACGTTTAAATAAGTTAGAGTTTCTTCCATTTAACAAAATAAATGTATCTTCTGTAAACCAGCAAAATGGGACCATGGCTTGGATTTGTTGAGGAATTCGCCTACTTTACGTAATTCCTGCGTGACGGACTTAAATTTAGTTACGTTTCGGCCGCCCGATGCACAAGCGCGCGTTGCACCATGGACAGAGAGATCAGAGATAAAAGTAAAAAAGTGTCATAAAAATAATTGTTTTTGTTTTTGTAAAGTGCAGATGGTTTAAAGTGACGACACGACCAAAATTAGGCGGCGGATGACAATGCTTTTATGTTCATTGCTTCCTCTCTGGATGTGCACAAAAGGTTATTGCTCTTGAGAGATGTTTATGTTCTCCACCACACATAAATATTAGGACAACCACATAAATTGTCTACAAGATTCCTCCGCTCACCGTTTTGTGATGGAGAACAGAGCGTTTAGAATATTGTATCAAGTGTGGAGTTCTTGGTCAACTAACTAACTGGCACTATCAGGCCACACGGAGATAAGCTCTCCATGCATCCCTATCCTGATCTAATGTTTTCCAATCATCCCCTGTATAATCTACTTTCCTCAAATCATGGTAAACGTCATTCTTCATACACCAACGAGGCGTTTTCCCTCTGGTTTTCCTTCAAGAAGTATCCGTGCTCTTCTTTCATTCCTCATCGTGCTACATGTCCTGTCCATAACAGTCTACGAGACTTAACTGTTATTATAGGCTATCTGATTTTCCATAAAGATCATATAGCTCACTGTTATGTAGTCTTCTCCATTCCACAAAATATAGCTTATAGCAAAAAACAACAATTTTATCCCAAAATCTATACGTCGCGTCCCGAGGGTCGCGGGTTCAAATATCCGGTCGGAGTCGATATTTTTTGAGATGGAAAATTCCAAGGAACAAGTCGTCCAGGAGGGACTTTAATCCGTACGTCCCGAGTCTGAAGATTTCCAGGCTCGTAAAACACCCTTAAGCCTGAATAAAAAGACCCCATTGTCTTAGTAATACTTCAGTTGCCTGCTAGATGTTTAATTGAGTCAGTGTGTCATTCATGACATCTATGTGCAAATAAGTTAACTGTTGTCTGGAGGTAGCGTGATGCCTTGTCATGCAGCGGGCCCGGGTTCGAGCCCCGAACGGGACGGTTTACTGGGTGAGGTTTTTATTAGAGTTTTTCCTCACCTGTAAGACATATGTCAGGAAACTTCAATGCCGGAACGATCCCGGAACATCATATGATCATCGTAATCATCATCATTCATATTCATCTTAGATTAAGCTTAGGTTTAAGGACTCTCCTGGTGCACCACTCATCATCATCATCCATCATATCATCTTGGCAACGTAACGCCGCCTTCCAGGCGCCCCAACCTCAGAACTGGGTTACAATTACGCCAAAAGACCAGAAATGTCGAAAGGACAACCTGGGGCATTGGAAAAAAAGTAATAAATTGGTTTAGTGACTCGAAACAAAGGCGAGGCTATAGGTACGACGTTATACGTATAAAGAACCTGTACATGAAAATGTTGGGTTTGTTTCTAATTAAAAACTCAGCTCCAAAAACGAGTGTCATGACTTGTGTCACACCCTGATTGTGTCTTGGCTGCCTTTATAACGTATTGCATCTTATTTCCGTTTTATAGGATATTCAGTGTTGGCGATACATTAGAAAACAGACAGGTGTTTAGACTCCGACCTATTTTCGTTGTGCACAAAGAGATTCCAAGACCTCACAGAAACAACGTTTACTTAAAAAATGTGAGCTACTCATCTGTTCGTCTCTTCACAAAATTAAGTTCCACTTTATTACCAATAAAATCTGACCGTACGTAAACCCAAAGCAACAAGCAAACATTGTATATGGCATTAAAATAAAATTAAAAAAGTATTGCCCAAAACCGGATAAATCAGATTAATAAAAGTGGGGGATTACTTACATGGAAGTAAATGCCAATAAAACTAAATATATGGTCACTCATATAGGCTAAATACATAATATAATGGAAATGGGTAGTTAATGACAAATGAGGGAAATTTTGAGGAAGTGGCTGAATTCAAATACCTAGGAACAATAATCACAAACAGGAATGAGATGCACAAAGAAATTAAACATAGGCTCAATTCTGGAAATACGTGCTATTACGCATTGCAGAGACTCTTGATGTCCCAACTCCTTTCAAAAAACGTTAAACTGGTATATAAAACTATTATTCTACCAGTTATATTATATGGGTGCGAAACATGGACTCTTACTTTAAGGGAGGGATGGAGATTACAAGTATTTGAGAATAAAGTACTTAGGAAAATTTTTGGACCAAAGAGGGATGAACAAACAGGTGAATGGAGAAGACTACAGAACAATGAACTACATGGTCAGATATAATAAGAACAGTTAAGTCTCGTAGACTGCGATGGGCAGGACATGTTGCACGTATGGGGAATGAAAGACTTGCATGGAAGCTTCTTATAGGAAAGCCAGAGGGAAAACGCCCAGTTGGTAGACCAGGAATGAGGTGGGAGAATAACATTAAGTATGATTTGAGAGAAGTAGATTATACAGGGAATGATTGGAAAGCATTAGCTCAGGATAGGGATGTATGGAGAGCTTATGTCCGCGCGGCCATGAACGTACGGGTACGATAGTGCCAGTGACTAAGTAAGTAACTAAGGGCGATTACTTAAAAGCTACAAATGTTTAATTCTCTCTAGCGGCCGCCATTTTTCTTTCTTCACAACGAAACGTGTTATATACAATTTAATTATTTCCGAAACTAACAAAATCGGACCAATACTAAGGGCCAACATATACACTGTACTGAGTAACACTAAGAAATTGGGACTGGAAGTAAACATCAATAATCCTAAATATACGTTCACACATGGAAGTACATTATATAATGCAAATGGACAGCTAATAACAAATGAGAGAAATTATGAAGTGACTGAATTTAAATATCTGGGAACAATAATTACAAACAGAATTGAAGTTTGCAAAGAAATTAAACATGGGCTTAATTTTATAAATGTATATTATTATCCATTAAGGGACTCTTCTCTTCCAAATTCTCTCAAAAAACATTAAACTGAAAATATATAAAACTGTTATTCTCCCAGTTATATTATATGGATGCTAAACATGGACTTTTGCTTTAAGGAAGGAGGAAAGATTACGACTATTTGAGAATAAAGATGTTAGAAACATTTTTCGACCAAAAACAGATGAACAGACAGGTGAATGGAGAAGACTAGCTAACACTGAACTGCATGATCTTTATTGAAAACCAGATATAATAAGAACAGTTAAGTCTCGTAGACTGCGATGAGCAGAACATGTGGTACGAATGGAGAATGAAAGAAGGGCATGGAAATTCATTGTAAGAAAAGCAGAGGGAAAATTCCCAGTAGATAGGATTAGAACGAGGTGGGAGAATAACATTGACCATGATTTGAAATGAGTAGATTATACAGGGGAGATTAGAAAATAGTAGCTCAGGATAGGGATGTATGGAGGGCTTATGTCAGCGCGTCCGTGGACCTACGGATTCAACAGTGCCAATGAGTAAGAAACAATATCCCAGGCCTCAAGTAATATGGGCTTACCGTATGTTTCGGCTCCGTAAAACAAAACGAACCGCCACAAGTTTGTAAAGTCTAAGACATGTATTGTCCCTTGGTTTCACTTTGGACCCTCAGAAAGACTTGTGTAATTTGAGTGGTTTATTTTGTTATTTAGGCTACTTCTCCCCCTCACGAACACAGTCTCTTGTTTGTCAAACCAAGAATTCAATAAAAGTAACTTCCTCGAAATAAAGTCGTTTTTTAAAAATTCCTATTCACAACGTAAATCATAGGTTTGTGGTAAATTTCCTGTCCATGTCGATCAAACCATATCTGTTGTGAATAAATTCAAGAGTTTCCGTTTTTGGGGGGTGCGCGGTGTTTGTGGAAACAGTTGACAGCTGAATTAAACATCCCCTGAGACAGATGGCGCAACTAGTCATGTACAAGGGTAGCAACAGTTCATTTGTCATAAGAATGTTTCCAAATGTTCATGACAGATGGCACTGGAATCAAGTTACCTTTCTTCACTCTATATATAACGTTTATACAAAATCACAATTCTTTTGAAACTCGTGTTTCGCAAACAAAATGTGGAACAGAGATAGGCTAACTAACTATCTAACAAACACGATGGCTAATGGAACACACAGATTCCTCTCTTATTGCGTTAGTTCCTTCTGAATATGGAATGTGAGCTGCCTGTCCAAAGTAGAACTCATTCCTGTTTCTAAGTATTGTTATGGGATGAAGGAGGCCAACAACTCAATGGTATTAATAAGCTGTTCATGATGTAGTATTAATAGATGATAGCGATGAGATACTAAGGACCAAGTCGCACATTATATTGAGAAACATTAAGAAACTGGGGCTGGAAGTAAACACCAATAAAACTAAATATATGTTCACACATAGAAATAAATTATATAATGGAAGTGGACAGTTAATGACGAATGAGGGAAATTTTCAAGAAGTGACTGAATTCAAATACCTAGGAACAATAATCACAACAGGAATGAGATGCACAAAGAAAATAAACATAGGCTCAATTCTGGAAATATATTACGTATTGCAGGGATTCTTGTCGACCCAACTTCTCTCAAAAATACCTTAAACTGAAAATATATGAAACTGTTATTCTCCCAGTTATATTATATGGATGTGAAACTTGGACTCTTACTTTAAGGGAGGAGAAAAGATTACGAGTATTTGACAATAAAGGTGTTAGGAAAATTTTTGATACGAAGAGAGATGAACAGACAGGTGAATGGAGAAGACTGATTAACACTTATCTACATGATCTTTAATAATAATAATAATAATATTATTATTATTATTATTATTATTATTATTATTATTATTATTATTATTATTATTATTATTATTATTATTATTATTATTATTATTATTATTATTATTATTATTATTATTATTATTATTATTATTATTATTATTATTATTATTATTATTATTATTATTATTATTATTATTATTATTATTATTATTTATTTATTTATTTATTTATTTATTTATTTATTTATTTATTCTGTCCCAACTCCTTTCAAAAAAGTTAAACTGAAAATACATAAAACTATTATTCTACCAGTTATATTATATGGGTGCGAAACATGGACTCTTACTTTAAGGGAGGAAAGGAGATTACGAATATTTGACAATAAAGTTCTTAGGAAAATTTTTGGACCAAAGAGAGATGAACAGACAGACGAATGGAGAAGACTACATAACAATGAACTACATGATCTTTATAGGAAGCCAGATATAATAAGAACAGTTAAGTCTCGTAGACCGCGTTGGGCAGGACATGTTGCGCGTATGGGAAATGAAAGACGTGCATGGAAGCTTCTTGAAGGAAAACCAGAGGGAAAACGCCCAGTTGGCAGACCAAGAATGAGGTGGGAGAATAACATTAACTATGATTTGAGAGAAGTAGATTATACAGGGAATGATTGGAAAGCATTAGCTCTAGATAGGGATGTATGGAGAGCTTATGTCCGCGCAGCCACAAACCTACGGGTTCACTAGTGCCAGTGAGTAAGTAAGGCACAGTTATTGTGGGAAATCAGATATAATAAGAAAAGTTAAGTCTCGTAGACTGCAATGGGCAGGACATATGGCACGAATGAGGAACGAAAGAGGGCATGGAAGCTGATTGTAGGAAATCCAGAGAGGAAACGCCATGTTGGTAGACCAAGAATGTGGTGGGAGAATACATTAACCATGATTTGAGGGAAGTAGATTATACAGGGGATGATTTGAAAATGTTAGCTAGGGACAGGGATGCGTGTCGGCGCGGCCATGAACCTGCGGGTGATGGAACGTAGTGTGACGTAAGCAGGAGCACGTGTGACGGGCATTACTTAACAAATCATGTAACATAAAGTTTTTAAATGTATTTATCTATCACGTGGGGGGAGACGCTTCTATTTCTGTTGGCTTATGATGTTTTGACGTTAAGCGTGTTGCATCTGCAGCCAAACTCTAAATCATATCAAAACATGGCTATTACCCATTGCTAGGACTCCATCTCCTCTCTATAAATGTTAAACTAAACACAGTCTAATCTGCTGCATCTAACGCAGTGTTGCTCCCCAGTACTTTAAAGTTTTGTAAGTTTCCTGTGTGACAATGCTGAGGTGTTTGTCATCCATTTCTTCTTCTAGTTAAGATAATGGAATTTATTGCCTTTTTTTCAGAAGAAAGAAAATACATATGCATTTACATTGCGCACGGGCCTGCTTGGCCGTACGTGCATTATTTTTTCATGAATAAAAAAATAAAACTAAACATAATATAAACAAATACCTACAAATACACCTGTATCAAAAAACAATAACAGGCTGAAGGATGCTCTAGAAGGAAAGACATCAGATGATAGACAATATTAAAATAAATGGTTTGTATGCAGATACAAAAAGGAAAGCTGAGTTAAGGAAAGAGTGGAGAATGCTGAGTTTGCAGTGAAAGACCTGCTTTTGAGCAGAACAGTTAATCTGAATTACGCCACAGCCGTCTTCTAATGGAGTTAGGGCTGTGAAGAAGCAATCCCATTTTTTTGTATATCGAAGCTGATTGAAGTATTAAATAGTTATAGCTCGCGCACTCTAAACAAGCGGGTCTGTGTCGTCATTGTTGTACGTGGGGAAACGAGAGGTCAATTGACACTACCTACTGACTTAAAATTTTCGATTCAGCTGTTATTACTGAAGAGGCATTTCAAATGTGAATTTGTACTTAGGACTGATTCTAAGTTAAGCTAAAGCTGACTGCACACGACAGGTAAGTAACGGTCCCCTTCCTAGGGAGGTAAATTAACTTACAGAACAACATAATACTAGACCATACTTACCTTAGCGTGAGCGGTAAAAAATAAATCAAATTATTATTCTTCCAGTTGCACGGATTCGAAACATGGATTCTTACTTCAAGGTAGGAGAAAATGTTATGAGTATTTGAGAATAAAGTTCTTAGGAAAAATTTTGGATCAAAGAGAGAACAGGCATGCGAATGGAGAAAATTACATAATGGTGAGCTACATGATCTTTATGGGGAACCAGATATAATAAGAACAGTTAAGGCTCATATACTGTGGTGCGTAAGACATCTGGCACGAATGTGGAATGAAATATTGGGTAGGAAGCTTCTTGTAGGAAAAGCAGGGCGAAAACACCCAGTTGGTAGACCCATAATGAGGTGGGAGAATAACATTAACCATTATTTGAGAGAAGTAGATTATACAGGAGATGTTTGGAAAACATTAGCTCAGGATGGGGATGTGTGGAGAGGTTATGTCCACGCAGGCATGAACCTACGGGTTCGATAGTGCCAGTGAGTTAGTTAGTTACAATTTGGGGGAGGTAATTGTGCAGGGATGTTTCAAGTTTACTCCCAAGTGTACAACTTATTTGGTTTCAACATGACGCTGATTATATAATTGGGTTGGATTTCACAATTGGCTGACAAGCAGGAAAATTAAGTTTCTAATAATTTTAATTCGTCGCGAACCTTGTGATGGCATTAAACATCTGACATAATTATGTTTATTACCCGAGAATAACACTTACCCTTGATGAGACGCATGCGCTAGAGATGTGTCATGAAGACTTGTATTATGTTATAACAGTAGGTATAACGATAATGGATTTGACAAGTAGCGGATTGTGTTTCTCTTCTACAACTTTATGTTCTTGTTTGTGCTGAACTATTCAACATAAATTTGAACTAAGTCCTTCTCTTTCTAATCTCACGACGCGTTTCAATTTGTTTGTCTAATTTCATCTT
This sequence comes from Diploptera punctata, assembly GCA_030220185.1. Taxonomy (NCBI): domain Eukaryota; kingdom Metazoa; phylum Arthropoda; class Insecta; order Blattodea; family Blaberidae; genus Diploptera; species Diploptera punctata. The sequence continues at coordinate 648,912 of JASPKZ010003045.1, read as the reverse complement.
ATTAATATTGTGTATTTAATTTCAGAGACAAACAACACGATGCGAGGTTTTTACAGAAGCGAGGAAAGTGTTTAAAAAACTAGCGATAGCGAGTTCTTTAATTTCCGAGATTCTGTAAAAACACTTCACAAACGTGCGTTACACATTATTTTTTGCGCGATGGTGTTTTTAAAATAATAAATAATAGTAAAATAATAACTTTTTTGTTGGAAATATTTCCGCTCATTATAAACAATTGACTAACACAACTGTGTAGGCAATGTTTATTAGTTGAAACTACAGGAGGCCGTGAGACCAGTTAGTGATAAAATGACGGCAAGTACGTATTAATTGTTTATATTGTTTGAAATAAAGTTCAGTTCATTTAAAACTCAGTGATTTGTTTCGTATAATGTATATTGACACTATCTTTTGGTCATTTTTTTTTGTACAGGCTATAATATTATACATGGAGGGCAGTGGTTTTACTTCCTACACGCGGTTTCTTATATGTATGGAAGATATATATATACATATTATAAAACTTCCCTCATTAGAGGATTGCCTCAAGGACAAAGTGATATAGACAATTAATTTTCAAAATTGATGAAATACATTAAAAAAAATTCAAATTGTTGAAGTATAAATACTATACAAATGTCAAACGCCGCGTTATTGTTACTTTTAATATGGCTTAGCCAAGCTATACCACATATTTCCTATCGTTCATATCTTAAAAATAAATCCAAAATTAATGCATAATGACGTATTTGTGACAATGTTGAAAATGTAATGAAATGTGGTGGAATTTCGACCGCTGGGCGACCACTAGTAACATTAAATTTATAATCTGAATGTTTAGTGATGGCATTTGATGAGTACCCACCGAAAACAGAGATAGCCTAGAAAGTAGGAACATTTGAGCATGTGTATGTGGCAGACCTGCATGCGCACAGGAACGCCCATTTAATTTTCTCGGAAAACAAGTTAATAATAAAAGATTTTGTGCAGCAGCCGGCACATCAACATCTGCAGGAAAACGGATTAAATTTCCAATTCATTGAGAGCACAACACAGTTCTTGTGAGGGACTCTAATTAACGTGTTGATCAAGTGCAGGCGACATCTGTGAACAATGAAGCTAATCAACTCCCCACAGTTTGCATATCTCTTTAAGATGTGAACATGCGAGGGGGAAAGTTGCTCTTACGTCGCGCAGGAACTGCGGAAACTAACAGAATTCCTCAACAAGTGTGAAATAAAGGTCCGATTTTCTTGGTTTACGGAACATATATGTTACCTGCTATTACTTAAATATTAATAAGCTGTTAGTTTATGCTGATGATGCAGTACTATTGGCCGATAGCGAGGAGATACTCAAGGACAACACGCACACACTACTGAGTAACACTAAGGAATTTGGACAAACATATGTAACATCAGAATATAACAATCTCAATTAACCCTAATATTAAATACTAAATAAAAATTTTATCAAAAAGATAATATCTATTATATTACGATCTATAATGAAACCAGTTAATGTTAGTTAAAATTAAGACTAAAACTAATAATAAAATGTATACAAGCAAGACATATTAAATTGCCCCTGTGTAATGTATATAAAAAAACAAAGAAAAATAATGAGATATAGAAAACTAATGTTACGATTATACAATATTTGCAACAAAACAAACGAAAATATTTGTTAATCTTAATATTATTTTCATAAATAATTAAATTTATTAATTGTTAAAAGAATACTATCTGTGAGGTGTATAAGTTAGTTCGTTATTAAATAATTCTTTAGTTTGTTTTTGAAGGATGTTATAGTTTGACAGTCTCTGACATAGGACGGGAGGGAATTTCATGTTTTGGTAAGCGAGACCGTAAAAGATAATGAATAATATACAGTGTGATGAGGAGGGATATAAAGGACAATGTGCTGATGGGATCGAGTGTCAAGATTATGTGTGTCGGATAGTCTGATGAAGCGGCGTGATAAATAATTAGGCGATGATGTGTGAAGTAGTTTAACCCCGGCGGACATAAGCTGTCCATACATCCATATCCTCAGCTATTGTTTTCCAATCATCGCCTGTATATTCTCATTCCCTCAAGGCATGGTTAATGTTATCCTCGCAATCTAATTCTTGGTCTACTTAATGAGACTTTTTCTTTGGTTTTCCTACAAGCAATGTCCTTCATTCTCAATTCGTGTCACATGTCCTCTCCATCGCAGCCTACAATACTGGACTCTTCTTATTACATGTATATCACTGTTATGTAGTCTTCTCCATTCCCCTGTTCAATTGCAGTCTATCAGGATTGCATTTGCTTTTCCATAAAGAACGTGTAGATCTCTGTTATGTAGTTTTTTTTCTTTTTCATCACGTGCGTGTTCATCTTTCTTTGGTCCAAAATTCTTCCTAAGAACTTTATTCTCAAATTGTCGTACTGTATTATATTTTCCTCCCTTAAAGTAAGAGTCCATGTTTCGTACCCATATAATATAACTGGTAGAATAATAGTTTCACGTATTTTTAGTTTTATATTTAACAAACCTCGTAATCTTGTGGTCAGAGCTTCATGAGGTACCGAGTTCGATTCCCGATCAGACCACAGCAATTTTTCCTTAAAGGTAATTTAGATTAAGTTTAGTTTTAAAGTTGGTTAAGGCAATACGCTACAAGCAGGAAGATGGAAGGTTCGAGTCCCGGTGGGTTAAGGATTTTTAAACTGACCCAACTTTTCTGTCGGTACCATGGCCCTGGTCTCGACTCATAACATAAACTGGGGCTGACAACCCGGCTACACCAAGTGGGAGTCTTAACTTTCTACTATCCCAAGGACCTCAGTGGAATCACTTTACCTTAGTTTTAAGGACTCCCCTTGTACTTCATTATCATATCAACGGGGTAACCTAACTCCGCCATCCTGGCGCCCCATCCTCACAAGAGGGTTATAATTCTAACAATCCCAGAAGAGAAAGCCAGAAATGTCTTAAGGCAAACTGGTCACTTCGTGTAAAGAAAATTTTTAAAGATTTCATAGAAGAGCGGTGGATTAGTGGTTATACTGCTTGCCTCTGGTCCCGAGGGTCGATGGATTTTTTTAGGATGGAAAAATCCAAGGACCAAGTCCTCCGGGAGGGACTTTAAGCCGTGGGTCCCGAGTCTGAAGATTTTCAGGCTCCTAAAAGATCCTTAAGCCTGAATGAAAAGGCCTCTAAGCAAAATTTACCGAATTTTCTCATCCTAGTACTACCTTCGTTGCCTAGATGTCAGTACGAGGCGGAACGCTGACCACGGACCACTCAAATGGCATATATACGAAAACAAGTGTAACAAAATTAGTATGGTTCAAATTCTTCCCTGTAGAAACATGGGCTTACAAGAAGAAGATATAGAAGAGTTGAGATGACAAAATTTCCTGTAATCTTTGATAGCATGAATTTCCAGATATGAGCCTATGTTTAATTTGTATCTGCATATTTTTCCTGTTTGTGTTATTGTGTTGGTTGGGTTATAAATCAACTGTTGATGTTGAATACCGACAGTTGATAGTGAGATAAGACGGGAATCTTGTGTTGATCTGAGATTTATGATAATGGTAAAGCTTGTACTGGATAAAGAATGTAGTCAGGCCCCTAATTAAACGTTTGTAACCTCCTTTCAACACTCTTACAACATCAGGTATGTCTTTATTTATTCATAAGTAACGCCGTAGCCGAGCGGTTAAGGTAGGAAGCGTTGGCGCAGAGCTACGGGACTTGCGCTGGTTCGAGTCTCCATGGGGGAAGAAATTTTCTCATGGTATTTCGGCCAGTATGGGACCGGTGCCCACCCAGCATCGTGAGGCATTTGGATAGCTACAATAAGTAGCGGCTCCAGGTTGAGGAACCAGCTATAACGGCTGGGGGACTCGACATGCTAACCACATGTCACCCCTACACTGGCTGTTGATCATCTACCTCTGTGATTGACACATGTGGATGTGAAGGGCCAGCAGCCGGCTGGTAAAAGGGCAACCGCTGAAAAGTGGAAAGACCCGGAATCGGAAGTAACGCCATGAGTGATTTCCAAATTATCGATAAATTCACGACTCAGGAAGTGAGGAGTGAATTTATCTAGAGAATTTGGAAATCAAGAGTGGCATTTGTTAGGACTATTTAACGAATAAAATTAAGCTGTTTACTCACAAATCATTATTTAACTATAGTTATTTTAAAATATTTATATATTTAATGTAAACGGCGATGTTTGAAAACAAACGAGAAACGATTGGTACGCTTCATTTGCTTCTTTTGTTCATCACTGCAACCAGATCTTATTATTTATTAATAAATTGAGTTGGTGTTAACTCGATGAAAATCCATATTTACTAATTAAATAAAAATAAAACTTAGTTTTATTTGATTTTCATATTTATTAAGATATAATTCAGTGACAGCTGTTTCGGTACACTGTACCTTCTTCAGACATGTTACCAAATTATGAATTGTGTTATTATAGTACATATCAACTGATCTAAGCAACAATACAACAATAATTTATTTATTTACTTATTTATATCTCTCTAAAATACAATTTAAGAATATCTACATCTAAAACAAAAATATTAGCTCTGAAAGGAAAATGTGCAATAGGAACAAAAATAATGATAAACAATGTAATTATAGACCAAGTTCAGAATTTTAATTGTTTGGGATGTAATTTAGGCAATGACAGAAATTTAGATAAACACACTAAAATACAACGATTCAATTATCTATGTGGCACAATTAAACGCACTTTATTGAATAAGACTAGAAAATAAACTATTTTGAAGTTTTACAAAGTATTGGCAGTTCCTTCTCTTATCTATGGATGTGAAACCTGGACACTAACAAAGGCAGATAGTAAACAAATAGAGGCTGCTGAAATGAAGATGTTGAGAGCAATAGCAGGATACCAAAGGACCGATAAAAAAAAACGAAGATATAAGAACAGAACTTAATATTTAATACACAAGTGATCTTCTTGGTGATATAATATTAAAATATATATGTAGTCAATATGCCCATTTCACCAATTAATGTTTTAAAATGGTCAACAAGTTTCTACAGCCAAGCTGTCATTCTCAAGACCAGATATTGACTGGTCAATATCTGGTCTTGAGAATGACAGCTTGGCTGTAGAAACTTGTTGACCATTTTAAAACATTAATTGGTGAAATGGGCATATTGACTACATATATATTTTAAGAACTTAATATATTTAATCTCTGTGAAATAATAAAATACTATCAAAATGCTTATCTTCAGCAAGTATTACGAATGAATGAACAGCGCATACCAAGAAGAATGTATAATTATAACCAAAAGGGAGAAGAATGTTGGGAAGACCATTGAAGAGATGGAATGACCAATTCGACCTATAATGAGATCGGAAGAGGCCATTGAGCTTAATTCTTGTTGTTGTTGTTGTTGATGATGATGAAAACCTGATTATATTTAGCAGAAGGAATTCATCCTGTAAAAAGATATTTAAAAAGTTATCTTTACGAGAAGTACCTCAATAGCACCATTCATTCCAAATTCACTAAAAATAGTGAAGAGAGAGGACGGAATATGATCCTTAAAGAACATTAAGACATCGGATGACGCTATCCTCCAGCGATCAGAAGTCATTTTTCATTCTTTCACACACGTAATAACCTCGCAGCTAACAAATTGCCTGTCTTCACTGTTTTTATTAATACAACACACTTCTTCATGCTAAAGGCAATCAGTGTACACTCACATACACTCTCTTTTTATCTTGGTTTAACCTCTCCCTTTAAAGGTACTTTTATGTGCCCTCAGGGACACTAACTCTGGATCACACACACGTGTAAGAGTGATCACCTCCAGGTGCTCTTCAGAGTCCATTTGTGCCTTAAAGTTCCCGACATTTGTCTTATAGGTGAGGAAAACCCTCGAAAAACCTCACCCACGAAAGTTACCCCGAGAGAAAATCGAGCTCGGGACCGCTGCATACCACAGGGTGGACAAGACACAATATATGTATGTCATTAGGCTATATTTCTTTTGAGTTATTTTTTTAAATAGGCCCTATATGCCAGAGAGAAATGAATGTCAGCACATCTGTTAAGGAGATTGAAAATCAAACGCTTAAATGGTATGGCCATGTACAAAGAATGAAAAATAAAAGATGGCCAAAAAATATATACCAATGGTCACCCCCTGGAAGAAACAAACGTGGCAGACCAAGATGGAAATGGAAAACCTACGTCAGAACTATAATGGATGATAGGAATTAGATCGGAATGGTAGAAATAAATGGAAACTGAAGACGGCAAACCTATAAGTGGGGGAAAGCCGAAGAAGAAGAAGAGAATTTGTACAGGGTGTCTGATAAGCAACCCCCTATTTTAAACAGTTAACTAACTAACTAACTCAGTGACTCTATCGAACTCGTAAGTTAATGGTCGCACGGACATAAGCTCTCCATACATCCCTTTCCTGAGGTAATGTTTTCCAATCATCCTCTGTATAGTGTACTTCTCTCAAATCATGGATTATATTATTCTCCCACCTCATTCTTGGTCTACCAACTGGGATTTCTCCCTCTGATTTTTCTACCAGAAGCATCCATACACCTATTTCATTCTCCATTCGTGCCACATGCCCTGTCCATCGCAGCCTACGAGACGTAACTGTTCTTATTGTATCTGGCTTCCTATACATATCATGTAGCCCACCATTATGTAGTTTTCTCCATTCACCTGTCCGTCTTTTTTTGGCCCAAACATTTTCATAAGAACTTTATGATTTATTTATTTTTTAGAACTAATCTTGTTAGAAACACTACTGTTTTTTTTTTGCAAATGCCGCAGATTGTCGTTCGACATTCCTGGTGTTGTCTCCTGGCATGACGTACTTGTAACCCACTTCTGAGGTTGGGGCGCCTGGAAGGCGGGGTTACGTTGCACCGATGTTATGATGGATGATGATGATAATGGTGCGCCAGGAGAGTCCCTAATCCTAAGCTTAATCTAAGATGAATATGAATGATGATGATTGCGATGGCCATATGATTTCGGGCACCGTTTGGGGCTTAAAGTTTTCCTGACATTTGTCTTACAGGTGAGGAAAAACCCCGATAAAAACCTTACCCAGAAAAACTGTCCCGACCGGGGATCGAACCCGGGCCCGTTGCGTGACAAGGCAGCACGCTACCTCGAGACCACAGCGGTGGACAGATTTGAAGCCCTGATTTAACGCCTTGTGATTTATTTGTCTGGGGTTGAGATGTGTACAAGACGAAATGACAGAATTGTAAGCGACAATGTGCCATGTGTTAACCTGCAGGGGGCAGCACCTGTTTGCTTACAGAAATGTGTAGAGATTTAAAATGATGTTAAAGAAAACCTCAAACATTGGTGTTTGTGAGAGAATTAGTTAGAAAAAATAATAAATAAATAATAACTGTTTAAAAATAGGGAGTGACTTACCAGACATAGGTTTCCAAAATACTGTATACATCGTTGAGACAATCACAGTACGCCATTGACAGAGGCCCTTTTCCGTATCGGAAAAAATGCTCCCCGAAAATAACATAAACTTTTTAAAGCTAGTGTGTGTATGTGGCACGACAGACTGAGAATGCCTTTGGCTTGCTGGCCTCACAGCCACGTGTTAATGATCATTCAGCCAGTATAAGGGTAATATGTTGTCAACGTGTCGGGTACCACCCGTTATAGCTGAGTTTCTCAGCTGGTTATTGTAGCTACCCAAATTCCTTGCGCACTGGTTCCATACTGACAGAATTTCATCACCATCCTAAGGCACGGCAACTTCAAAAGTGAAAGTTTTTGCCTTCTCAACAATCCTCCTCCATGCCAATCTGTCTCTTGCTATAGGCTATTCAAATTAGTCACTTTCATTTTCCTTAGATCGTTCATTGTGTCATCCTCCCATCTGATCTTTGGTCTTCCAACAGCTCTGCCTCCTATAGGTTTCCATTTATAGAGATTTTTGACCAGTCTCTGATCATCCATTCTTATCAAATGTCCAAGCCAACCAATTCTGACAGATCTTACATGGTTTACTATATTCTGATTTTTGATTACACAACAAAATTTGCTCGTCTATGATGACCCGAACCAACGAATGGTCCGTAGTTCTGCACAAAGCAGGACTCACACACACAATCTCGATAAGGGCGTCCACAAATCTTTATCCAATGCATCGTTTTCATTCATGCTACGACCACTTCGGAACTATCCACATCAGTAATATATTATTTTTGCGCGATGGTGTGTTTTGTCGTACTTACAGCACAGCAATGGCGATCATGATTCAAAGTTCAACTTCCTACATTTCGGGGTTGCCAACCTGAATAACTATACCGTCCTCCATGTATACTACGCACAATGTATATACAAAAATATATCCAAAAGGTAGTGTTAATGTATATTATACGAAACAAATCACTGCATTTTAAATGAACTGAACTTTATTTGAAACAATATAAAACAATAAATACTATTTGCCGCCATTTTATGACTGATTGGTGTCACGGTCTGCTGTAGTTTCAACTAATAAACATTGGCCGGACTGTTAACGTTAGTCAGTTTTTATAATGAACGCAAATATTTCCAACAAATATATTATTATTTTACTATTATTTATTAATTTGAAAATAATGTACAACGCACATTTGTGAAGTGTTTTACAGAATCTCGGAAATTAAAAACCTCGCTCTCGCACGGTTTTTTAACATTTCGTCATTTCTGTAAAAAACAATTTCCCAACCTCGCATCGTAATATACTATTTTTCTCTAATTGTAGAATTTGCACTTCATCTAATCTGGATTTCCTTCAAAAGTCCATTCCAACAGCTGACAACTTAAGAGCGTGTGTTGGTTGTTTAACGTACATTTTTAACCCTTAAATCAAAACACTCTGCATTATTGAACTATAATTTTTGTTTTGTTTTGCTCCATAAAACAGAGTATGTTATGTTTTTAACATAAATAATGTAACATCAAGGAATTGGCTGAAAGCTATTAACCAATAGAAACTCGAGTTGATGGACCTGAGCAGATTAGCCGGGCCCCCCGCTGCGATTTTGGTTCAATGGCTGTCGCTCTCGCAAAATACAATACATAGAAACATCTGGACTCTGTTTGTACAAAAATGTTGCAGCTGTATAGAAAACACTTTGTTGCGCTAAATGCGGTTACAAGGTTTTAAATGGCTGCAGAAAATGTCCGTCACGCAGGAACTTCGCGAACTAACTGAATTCCTCTTTCTGCTGTTTTATGGAGCATATCTACCTGTTATAGAGAGAAAACAATCATTACGGCCGCGAGAGCAATTTCCAGATTTTTGGTTCCAGATAAGTCTCCTTTCCTAATTGTCCGATATTGCTGATAAAAGAACTCGAACTTAGTTTTTTAATTAATTATCGTATGCCGAGTTTGGTTCTGAAAAATACAAAATTTGGGCGCTAGAGCACACACACACATATATATCCATCCATAGTAATTCTGCCCGAAGGCAGGTCCTTCACTGCAATCATAGCATTTTCATGCTATGCTTGCAGCTTTACTAGGGAATTGTGTAGGTGTGGTAGCTTCCCGTTGCTTTCCACACACCACACACACACACACACACACATATATATATATATATATATATATAACTCACTGGCTCACAGGCATAAGCTCTCCATATATCCTTATCCTGAATTTAAGTTTTCTAATCATCCACTGTATAATTTACTTTCCTAAAATCATGGTTAATGTTATTCTCTCACTTCATTCTTGGCTTAACTACTGAGCGCTTTGCTACTGGTGTTGATACAAGAAGCTTTCATGCCCCTTTTTAATTTCCCATTCGTGTCATGTCTCAGTCTTTGTTCTTATTATATCTGGTTTCCTATACATGACTAGCTCCATTCACCTGTCTGTTCATGTCTCTTCGATCCAAAAATATTTCCTTAGAATTTTATCCTCAAATACTCGTATTTTCTCCTCCCTTAATGTAAGAGTCGTCCACCGCTGTAGTCTCGAGGTAGCGTGCTGCCTTGTCACGCAGCGGGCCCGGGTTCGATCCCCGGTCGGGGCAGTTTTTCTGGGTGAGGTTTTTATCGGGGTTTTTCCTCACCTGTAAGACAAATGTCAGGAAAACTTTAAGGCCCAAACGGTCCCCGAAATCATATGGCCATCATCCTTATCATTACCATCTTCATCATCCTTCACCGGTGTGGAAAGCAACGGGAAGCTACCACACCTACATCTCCCTAGTAAAGCTGCAAGCATAGCATGAAAATGCCATGGTTGCAGTGAAGGACCTGCCTTCGGGCAGAATTACTATGGGTGGATTGTAAGAGTCCTTGTTTCACATCCATATAATATAAGTAAAGTAAAGTGATCCCACAACAGGCCCGGAGGTCCTTGGGGTAGTAGGAGGTTAAGGCTCCCACTTTTTCTAGACAATCGGCACTTTATGTCAGCCGGGTTGTCAGCCCTGCGTGACGGCCGCCTTTACCCCAGAACATGCGTCTGGTACTCATTTCCGTTAGAGGCTGAGTCGACCCCAGGGCCATAGTGCCGCCAAAGGGTTTGGGTCAGTTTAAAAATCCTGACCCCAACGGGACTTGAACCCTCGACCCTCCGGCTTGTAGCTCAGTGCCTTAACCACTACGCTACGGCGTGCCCCCTCCATATAATATAACTGGGACAATAACAGTGTGATATATTTTCAGTTTAATATTTTTTTAGAGAAGTTGGGACAGCAAGAGTCCCTGTAATGCATAATAGCACGCATTTCCAGAATTGGGCCTATGTTTAATTTATTTGTGCATCTTATTCCTGTTTGTATTATAGCTGTTCCTAGGTATTTATATTCAACCACTTCAATAAAATGGTGCACCAAAAAATGTAGAAAATTTATGTAAAAAGAACGACAGAACAGAAACAGGAACAGTATGTTCACGAAAGCAACCTCAGTTGATTAATTCTTTAGGAATTCTCTACAAAAAAAAACCAGGCCTGGTTTGAACCCACGAATGTCTATCATATGGTAATCAGTAAGTCACATGATCAATAAATGATTAATTCACTACTGGAAATATCCAGATCTCACGTAAATTTCAGTTTACATAACATATTTATGTAGCTCCAGGCTGTTTGTTGACAAGTGAATTCAGAAAAAGGGATTCCGTGAAGGTAGTTGCTGGTCCCACGCCTTGAACCCGGCGCAAGGTCGGCGCAGAAAACAGCTGATGCGTGAGATAACAGCAGTTCCTGCCAAACGGCACGTACAGTGACGTCAAACACACGTTGCAGATTTACTGGCTCGTGCAGTACAATGTCACCAAGTATAATTGCCTTTCTTTTAAGGAATATCTATTTATTCTGTTTAGCTGCCATTCCCTGTCGTTCCTTTATCCCTCATGCTGTTCAAAACACTACCAATCCACGTTATTCTTGGCGTCCTCTTTTTCTTCTGCCAAGTGGCACACATTATAGTGTTCTTGTTGGGAATCTGTCTTCTGTTATACAGACCGTTTTGTTTGTTTTATGAAATCGCAATTGAAGTTTGAACATAATGTTTTGTTTAATTTTTATTTTATTTATTCTAGAAATTCCAGCTGAACGCCTCCAAAAACCATTTCTGTAGAATTTAATTTATTCGTAGTTCTAGATTTTAATTCCCTTGCTTCTGTGATTGTAGTCATTATTGTATTAAAAAGTGTGTTTTTGTTTTAGAATTTATCCCATAAAACACCATCTTGCAGAGTTGTTATTAATCATCACTCATTTTTGTTTGTAAACATGCAATTTCGACACCTGCTTTTAGTTTTGCATATCTGTGTTTTTTAATTGCACAAACTCAATTTTTTATCCCAACTCTTTTTTAAAGTGTTCAGTCGCAGTGAAAACGAATACCTATTTTTAATTTCCGGTTTCAGGTAAACCCACAGTTCTAACTGTCGGATTTCCCTGACTATTTAACTCATGCCCCAAATGGGAGTCAATGGCCAATCACATTTCAATGATTTCTATTTTACAACCAATCACAGTCGTGTTTCACCAAATATTTATCAGTGTTATAATTACCATATTAAAGAAAGCTCCTCCTTACAATATTGCGTTCCTTTGGCAATAAATAGTATGATCTGGTTGCAGTGATAAACAAAAGAAGCAGTAGAAGCGTACCTATCGTTTCTCATTTGTTTTCAAACATCGCCGTTTACATTAAATATATAACTATTTTAAAATAACTGTAGTTAAATAATGATTTGTGAGTAAACAGCTTAATGTTATTCGTTAAATAGTCCTAACAAATGCCACTCTTGATTTCCAAATTCTCTAGATAAATTCACTCCTCACTTCGTGAGTCGTGAATTTATCGATAATTTGGAAAGTACTTATGATTATTTTTTTTTTTTTTGAGAATGCCTCCCTTGGTTTATTTAAAATAGCACACACCGAGTTTCGTTGCGAAACATCGAAAATTGTGAAATTCCGGCCTCTAGAGCGACTCACACACACACACACGTGAATATATGATTAAGAAAGTTTTCTTGGGTTTTCCGCGTCTTGGATTCAAGTTCGGCCTCTGGCCACTGATTCCGACGTTTCGGCATGATCCCACATGTCATTATCAAGGAATGATAAGTTCCAATCACAGGTTTAGGTCTTATATAATAAAACTCATAGAGTTTTCGCTGTGGTCCGTTTCCGAAGACGTACACCCATCCAAGGTTTAGTTCTTATGTACTTCACCTGAAGGTGTTTAACTCAATGTGTTTAATTATACAAGGCCTAAACTAGTGATTCGAACGTATTATTCCTTGATAATGGCATGTGGAATCATGTTGCAACGTCGGAATTAGTAGCCAGACACGGAAAACCCTAGAAAACTTACTTATATCCGTGAAAATATGCACAAACACACGCACGTGGTGATGCTTATTTTCGGTGTCTACTAGAGAAGGTTGATTAAGATTGTATTGTATTGTAAGCCCATGTTTTCCCTTTACAGAGATTTAGGTGTTCTCTCCCTACAGGGAAGAATTTGAACCATACTAATTTAGTTACACTTGTTTTCGTATAGATGTCATTTTGAGTGGTCCGTGGTCAGCGTTCCGCCTCATACTGACATCTAGGAAACCAAGGTAGTACTAGGAAGGGAAAATTGGGTAAATTTTGCTTAGAGGCCTTTTCATTCAGGCTTAAGGATGTTTTACGAGCCTGAAAATCTTCAGATGATGTGTAAGCAATTTTCAAAAACATTTCCCTGAGAACAACCTCAAGAGTTGATAATAGTGAATGGGTCGACTCCCTAATATTTAGCTGTAACAGAAAAAAGAATAACTTTATAAGCAAACATCTCTACTGTACTTAACATTGCGGTCAGCAGGCCCTACTTATCGGAACCCGCCCCACTGTGTCTTACCACACCTGAGGAACAATTAGAATAAATGGTATTACTGTTGGAGTAACATCACAGCTTATAATTAGTGATGATCCAGCAGTAACATGTGTGCTGTATTGCATCACACAGTAGCACCTCAACATATACAATGTGACGTAATAGCCTGTCATTTGTTAGCAGTTACTGGACCAACTTAATTTGGTTGCTGTTATTTCCTTAAAGATGTCATGAATGGTATGCGGTCAACATACCAAGCCAATGAGACCTCTAGTAGGCAACTAAGCTATTACTGGGATCAAAAAGGTCGGTAAAATTTTCTTAGAGACCTCTTTATTCATAGATAGATAGATCATCGGTTGATTAATGTCTTTGACATCGTCCGATTCCCAATAGCCAATTTTGTCGGTCCATCCAATCTCCTGGTTGTAGATGTTTCTCCTTCATATATAAACATATTCCCTGACTCCAGGAGGTTTTAGGTCTTCCTCTGCCTCGTCTTCCCTCAGGTTTCCATTCCAAAACACATTTTGGTAGTCGATCTTCTTCCATTCGCTGGACATGTCCGTACCATCTTAATTGCTGAGTTTTAATATAATCTAAAATAGTGTCTTCAATCTTCATTTTCTCTCTTATAACTGAGTTCCTAATTTTCTCTTCTTGAAATTCTTGCTGCCCTTCGTATAAAATTAATTTCCGTTGCCAAAAGATACTTATTTGTTTTTGTTGTTAATGGCCAAAGTTCTACTCCATAAGTAATGATGCTTTTAACAATTGTATGATATATATTCATTTTATTTTTATTACTTATATTTTTATACCACAATATTCCATTGAGGCAAGCAATTGCAATTTTTCCTTTATTATTTCTATTTCTTATTTCCTCTTCATAACTCCCATTTTTATTTATTTTAATTCCTAAATATGTGATCTCACTACAAGATTTTATTGTTTCTCCAGACTCCAAAATTAAATTTTGTTCTGGTTCACCAATTGATAAATATTTTTTTCATGTTCAAATTTAATCCCCATTTTAATATTTTTCTAATAATTTTCTAGTCATATATTCTAAATCTTCATAATCTTGTGCAATTCATGCTTAATATTATTTTACGAGCCTGAAAATCTTGAGACTCCAAACGCACCGCTTAAAGTCCCTCTCGAAGGACTTCCTCCACGGATCTTTCCATCTTAAAAAAATGTATCAACCCCGACCGGGTATTAACCCGCGACCCTCGCGACCAGAGGCAAAGAACATAACCAGAGTCCACCGCGGTCGACCCTGGTTTAAAAGTGTCACCGAGAGTTGCAGTTAGGCCCACCTAGTGAGGCTGTGGTTGAAGTTCACGTGTTATTTATAGATTGAGCATTTTTTAAGGAGGTTGACAAGGTCGCGCGCGAACTACGTGACGCGACCTGCGCAACTTGATCGTTCCACTTCCTGTCACGCGAAACACATCACCCACCGCCTGCTGAAAAACACACTTAGCTACGGTATTTAACGTGTCAACACTAAAAATACATCTTCACTTCAATAGCGGAGGCATTGTCCTTTAACAATACAACTGAACTATTCCTTCATTCTTAGTTCAGTTTCAACTAAAATTATTTTCCTATCGTTCAACCAACGATTTTGTTCAATCTCTATCGTTGAAATGACTTAACCATCACCCATAAAGCGAGATTCCCATTTTACAGGTTTTTCGGTGCTGTCACGTCGCTATTGTTTCAGCTGATAATGAACACTTAACCATCACCCATAAAGGGAGATTCCCATTTTACAGGTTTTTCGGTGCTGTCACGTCGCTATTGTTTCAGCTGATAATGAACACTTAACCATCACCCATAAAGCGAGATTCCCATTTTACAGGTTTTTCGGTGCTGTCACGTCGCTATTGTTTCAGCTGATAATGAACACTTAACCATCACCCATAAAGGGAGATTCCCATTTTACAGGTTTTTCGGTGCTGTCACGTCGCTATTGTTTCAGCTGATAATGAACACTTAACCATCACCCATAAAGGGAGATTCCCATTTTACAGGTTTTTCGGTGCTGTCACGTCGCTATTGTTTCAGCTGATAATGAACACTTAACCATCACCCATAAAGCGAGATTCCCATTTTACAGGTTTTCGGTGCTGTCACGTCGCTATTGTTTCAGCTGATAATGAACACTTAACCATCACCCATAAAGGGAGATTCCCATTTTACAGGTTTTTCGGTGCTGTCACGTCGCTATTGTTTCAGCTGATAATGAACACTTAACCATCACCCATAAAGGGAGATTCCCATTTTACAGGTTTTTCGGTGCTGTCACGTCGCTATTGTTTCAGCTGATAATGAACACTTAACCATCACCCATAAAGCGAGATTCCCATTTTACAGGTTTTTTCGGTGCTGTCACGTCGCTATTGTTTCAGCTGATAATGAACACTTAACCATCACCCATAAAGGGAGATTCCCATTTTACAGGTTTTTTCGGTGCTGTCACGTCGCTATTGTTTCAGCTGATAATGAACACTTAACCATCACCCATAAAGGGAGATTCCCATTTTACAGGTTTTTCGGTGCTGTCACGTCGCTATTGTTTCAGCTGATAATGAACACTTAACCATCACCCATAAAGCGAGATTCCCATTTTACAGGTTTTTCGGTGCTGTCACGTCGCTATTGTTTCAGCTGATAATGAACACTTAACCATCACCCATAAAGGGAGATTCCCATTTTACAGGTTTTTTCGGTGCTGTCACGTCGCTATTGTTTCAGCTGATAATGAACACTTAACCATCACCCATAAAGCGAGATTCCCATTTTACAGGTTTTTCGGTGCTGTCACGTCGCTATGTTTTCAGCTGATAATGAACACTTAACCATCACCCATAAAGGGAGATTCCCATTTTACAGGTTTTTCGGTGCTGTCACGTTCGCTATTGTTTCAGCTGATAATGAACACTTACCTACCATCACCCATAAAGCGAGATTCCCATTTTACAGGTTTTTCGGTGCTGTCACGTCGCTATTGTTTCAGCTGATAATGAACACTTAACCATCACCCATAAAGGGAGATTCCCATTTTACAGGTTTTTCGGTGCTGTCACGTCGCTATTGTTTCAGCTGATAATGAACACTTAACCATCACCCATAAAGCGAGATTCCCATTTTACAGGTTTTTCGGTGCTGTCACGTCGCTATTGTTTCAGCTGATAATGAACACTTAACCATCACCCATAAAGGGAGATTCCCATTTTACAGGTTTTTCGGTGCTGTCACGTCGCTATTGTTTCAGCTGATAATGAACACTTAACCATCACCCATAAAGCGAGATTCCCATTTTACAGGTTTTTCGGTGCTGTCACGTCGCTATTGTTTCAGCTGATAATGAACACTTAACCATCACCCATAAAGCGAGATTCCCATTTTACAGGTTTTTCGGTGCTGTCACGTCGCTATTGTTTCAGCTGATAATGAACACTTAACCATCACCCATAAAGCGAGATTCCCATTTTACAGGTTTTTTCGGTGCTGTCACGTCGCTATTGTTTCAGCTGATAATGAACACTTAACCATCACCCATAAAGCGAGATTCCCATTTTACAGGTTTTTCGGTGCTGTCACGTCGCTAATTGTTTCAGCTGATAATGAACACTTAACCATCACCCATAAAGGGAGATTCCCATTTTACAGGTTTTTCGGTGCTGTCACGTCGCTATTGTTTCAGCTGATAATGAACACTTAACCATCACCCATAAAGCGAGATTCCCATTTTACAGGTTTTTCGGTGCTGTCACGTCGCTATTGTTTCAGCTGATAATGAACACTTAACCATCACCCATAAAGCGAGATTCCCATTTTACAGGTTTTTCGGTGCTGTCACGTCGCTATTGTTTCAGCTGATAATGAACACTTAACCATCACCCATAAAGCGAGATTCCCATTTTACAGGTTTTTCGGTGCTGTCACGTCGCTATTGTTTCAGCTGATAATGAACACTTAACCATCACCCATAAAGCGAGATTCCCATTTTACAGGTTTTTCGGTGCTGTCACGTCGCTATTGTTTCAGCTGATAATGAACACTTAACCATCACCCATAAAGGGAGATTCCCATTTTACAGGTTTTTTTCGGTGCTGTCACGTCGCTATTGTTTCAGCTGATAATGAACACTTAACCATCACCCATAAAGGGAGATTCCCATTTTACAGGTTTTTCGGTGCTGTCACGTGCGCTATTGTTTCAGCTGATAATGAACACTTAACCATCACCCATAAAGGGAGATTCCCATTTTACAGGTTTTTCGGTGCTGTCACGTCGCTATTTGTTTCAGCTGATAATGAACACTTAACCATCACCCATAAAGGGAGATTCCCATTTTACAGGTTTTTCGGTGCTGTCACGTCGCTATTGTTTCAGCTGATAATGAACACTTAACCATCACCCATAAAGGGAGATTCCCATTTTACAGGTTTTTCGGTGCTGTCACGTCGCTATTGTTTCAGCTGATAATGAACACTTAACCATCACCCATAAAGGGAGATTCCCATTTTACAGGTTTTTCGGTGCTGTCACGTCGCTATTGTTTCAGCTGATAATGAACACTTAACCATCACCCATAAAGCGAGATTCCCATTTTACAGGTTTTTCGGTGCTGTCACGTCGCTATTGTTTCAGCTGATAATGAACACTTAACCATCACCCATAAAGGGAGATTCCCATTTTACAGGTTTTTCGGTGCTGTCACGTCGCTATTGTTTCAGCTGATAATGAACACTTAACCATCACCCATAAAGCGAGATTCCCATTTTACAGGTTTTTCGGTGCTGTCACGTCGCTATTGTTTCAGCTGATAATGAACACTTAACCATCACCCATAAAGGGAGATTCCCATTTTACAGGTTTTTCGGTGCTGTCACGTCGCTATTGTTTCAGCTGATAATGAACACTTAACCATCACCCATAAAGCGAGATTCCCATTTTACAGGTTTTTCGGTGCTGTCACGTCGCTATTGTTTCAGCTGATAATGAACACTTAACCATCACCCATAAAGGGAGATTCCCATTTTACAGGTTTTTTCGGTGCTGTCACGTCGCTATTGTTTCAGCTGATAATGAACACTTAACCATCACCCATAAAGGGAGATTCCCATTTTACAGGTTTTTCGGTGCTGTCACGTCGCTATTGTTTCAGCTGATAATGAACACTTAACCATCACCCATAAAGGGAGATTCCCATTTTACAGGTTTTTCGGTGCTGTCACGTCGCTATTGTTTTCAGCTGATAATGAACACTTAACCATCACCCATAAAGGGAGATTCCCATTTTACAGGTTTTTCGGTGCTGTCACGTCGCTATTGTTTCAGCTGATAATGAACACTTAACCATCACCCATAAAGGGAGATTCCCATTTTACAGGTTTTTTCGGTGCTGTCACGTCGCTATTGTTTCAGCTGATAATGAACACTTAACCATCACCCATAAAGGGAGATTCCCATTTTACAGGTTTTTCGGTGCTGTCACGTCGCTATTGTTTCAGCTGATAATGAACACTTAACCATCACCCATAAAGGGAGATTCCCATTTTACAGGTTTTTCGGTGCTGTCACGTCGCTATTGTTTCAGCTGATAATGAACACTTAACCATCACCCATAAAGGGAGATTCCCATTTTACAGGTTTTTCGGTGCTGTCACGTCGCTATTGTTTCAGCTGATAATGAACACTTAACCATCACCCATAAAGCGAGATTCCCATTTTACAGGTTTTTCGGTGCTGTCACGTCGCTATTGTTTCAGCTGATAATGAACACTTAACCATCACCCATAAAGGGAGATTCCCATTTTACAGGTTTTTCGGTGCTGTCACGTCGCTATTGTTTCAGCTGATAATGAACACTTAACCATCACCCATAAAGGGAGATTCCCATTTTACAGGTTTTTCGGTGCTGTCACGTCGCTATTGTTTCAGCTGATAATGAACACTTAACCATCACCCATAAAGGGAGATTCCCATTTTACAGGTTTTTCGGTGCTGTCACGTCGCTATTGTTTCAGCTGATAATGAACACTTAACCATCACCCATAAAGGGAGATTCCCATTTTACAGGTTTTTCGGTGCTGTCACGTCGCTATTGTTTCAGCTGATAATGAACACTTAACCATCACCCATAAAGGGAGATTCCCATTTTTACAGGTTTTTCGGTGCTGTCACGTCGCTATTGTTTCAGCTGATAATGAACACTTAACCATCACCCATAAAGGGAGATTCCCATTTTACAGGTTTTTCGGTGCTGTCACGTCGCTATTGTTTTCAGCTGATAATGAACACTTAACCATCACCCATAAAGGGAGATTCCCATTTTACAGGTTTTTCGGTGCTGTCACGTCGCTATTGTTTCAGCTGATAATGAACACTTAACCATCACCCATAAAGGGAGATTCCCATTTTACAGGTTTTTCGGTGCTGTCACGTCGCTATTGTTTCAGCTGATAATGAACACTTAACCATCACCCATAAAGGGAGATTCCCATTTTACAGGTTTTTCGGTGCTGTCACGTCGCTATTGTTTCAGCTGATAATGAACACTTAACCATCACCCATAAAGCGAGATTCCCATTTTACAGGTTTTTCGGTGCTGTCACGTCGCTATTGTTTCAGCTGATAATGAACACTTAACCATCACCCATAAAGGGAGATTCCCATTTTACAGGTTTTTCGGTGCTGTCACGTCGCTATTGTTTCAGCTGATAATGAACACTTAACCATCACCCATAAAGGGAGATTCCCATTTTACAGGTTTTTCGGTGCTGTCACGTCGCTATTGTTTCAGCTGATAATGAACACTTAACCATCACCCATAAAGGGAGATTCCCATTTTACAGGTTTTTCGGTGCTGTCACGTCGCTATTGTTTCAGCTGATAATGAACACTTAACCATCACCCATAAAGGGAGATTCCCATTTTACAGGTTTTTCGGTGCTGTCACGTCGCTATTGTTTCAGCTGATAATGAACACTTAACCATCACCCATAAAGGGAGATTCCCATTTTACAGGTTTTTCGGTGCTGTCACGTCGCTATTGTTTCAGCTGATAATGAACACTTAAACCATCACCCATAAAGGGAGATTCCCATTTTACAGGTTTTTCGGTGCTGTCACGTCGCTATTGTTTCAGCTGATAATGAACACTTAACCATCACCCATAAAGCGAGATTCCCATTTTACAGGTTTTTCGGTGCTGTCACGTCGCTATTGTTTCAGCTGATAATGAACACTTAACCATCACCCATAAAGCGAGATTCCCATTTTACAGGTTTTTCGGTGCTGTCACGTCGCTATTGTTTCAGCTGATAATGAACATTCTAAAATAAAAATAGTGTCCGCTACCCAACATTTATAATAACAAAGTTGCGCTCGAATGAGCATTTAGAATTATCTTTTACTGGTTTATGAGTTCGTTCAGTGACTGTGTCCTTTTCTTACACTGGCTGAAGTATTATTGCTCGCGCTTTTGTTCACGTATTTTGCACGCATTCCTAAACTTTGTTGTTATTATTATTGTTGTTATTATTATTATGGTATGGCAAATCAGTTCATTCAATGAAGTACTTCATCCATTCGCAGTATCTAAAATTTCCCATTTCCTTGCCCTCAAAGCGCCTTGTGGACGACAGCACATTTCACTCCTTCGCAATATGGATCACCTGTAAGACAGGCGTTACAAGCGGGAAGGTGTCAGGCATTTCAGACTGGCCTAAACTTCCTGGCGGTACAATAACACTGGGTCGACTCAGCCTCGAAGGGAAATAAGTGTCATACGTACGTTGTGAGGCGGTATGTTCTGCTCAGCTGACATCTTATGCTGACTTTCTAGAAAGGTCCTCTTAAGGTCTGTAGTGCAATCACTTTATATATATATTATTTGCCTAAGAACAGTGTTTCTATCGATGACAGTTGTGTACATATGGTGGTTTAAGTAGCACCACGGTTCCCTAATATACGGAGTTGGCGGAGTAATACAACATTGTTTACAGTACAAATGGAATTGCTATAATGATTATGCCTCTTCATGTAAACAAATATGAAGAATTTCGAAACGAAGCTTTGCTAAGAAAATCAAACCTTCTTTATGTTAGCAATGACATCCTTCACAGATATCAACGGGAATCATAAACGGTTTGGATAATCTTTCCATTAAGCGCAGCGAGATTTTTTTTGCAAGTCCCAGGCAGACACCACGCGTATGTGCTAACAAACGCGAAACGGTTTACTCTATGGAATATCGCCATGCAGCCAAGATTATACACAGGGAAGAATTTGAACCATACTAATTTAGTTACACTTGTTTTCGTATAGATGTAATTTTCAGTGGTCCGTGGTCAGCGTTCCGCCTCATACTGACATCTAGGAAACCAAGGTAGTACTAGGACGGAAAAATTCGGTAAATTTTGCTTAGATGCCTTTTTATTCAGGATTAAGGATCTTTTACGAGCCTGAAAATCTTTAGACTCGGGACCCACGGCTCAAAGTCCCTCCCGGAGGACTTGCTCCTTGGATTTTTCCATCCTAAAAAATCCATCGACCCCGGCCGGGTTTAAACTCGCGACCCTCGGGACCAGAGGCAAGGAGCATGTTATTTAAAGAACCTAAAAGCTAACCTAACGCAATTTAAGTACTCTAACCTGTGAAGAATGCAACGCCCAAAAATGAATAGTAAATTCTCAAATTCTGAAGTACATACCCTATGTTGGCTGCACTGTAGTATAGAATATTCTTAAAAATCAATATGGCTGCCACGTCTTCATGTTACGTATATAGTTATATATCATAGAATAATATGTTCAAATAAACGTTAGAAAAAAAATTAAAATTTGTTGTAAAAGGTGGAAATAATTTGAAAATAAAACCCTGTTGGTGCATGCGCGTGGTGTCTGCCAATTCACACTGCGCTTAATGGAAACATGAGACAAAGGTTTTAATGTGAATGCAATGTCTCTCATGGGAGCGCTCCTATCAATCGGCCGATATGTTTGTGTTATTATGTTTGTAATTAATTATTTCCCTGAGTGTCCCCTGAAAACGAGTTTCTGCTCTAAGATAGACAACTTGCAGCAGGCTACTTAATAAATAAATGAAGGACTGACGGACGAGTGGCGATTGACTGGTCCTGCTTCTCCTCACCGGCTCGATGACTGCTGTTTCCCAGGCAATGAATTAGCAGCGTGTTTACGTTCCGCTTCCTTCCTTTTCACAGTTTAATTATACTCCTTCATAAATACAGATTATCCCTCTAAAGTAACACCCAAGTTTTACAATGATATTGAACCCATGACCGCGTGGACCTCAGCTAATGTATAACTTACTTACTTCAAATCATGGTTAATGTTATTATCCTACATCATTCTTGACCTACCTACTGGACGCTTTCCCTCTGGTTTTCCTACAACAAGTTTCCATTCCCCTCTTTAATTCCCCATTCGTGTCACATGTCGCAGTCTATTTGAGACTTATCTCTTTTTATTAAAACTGGTTTCATATAAAGTTCACGTAGCTACTGATGTTCATATCTCTTTGGTCCAAAAATCTGTCTAAGAATTGTATCTCAAATACTCGTAATATTTTATCTTAAAGTAAGAGTCCATGTTAATATAACTGGGAGAATAACGGTTTATAAATGTTCAGTTTTTTTTTAGAAGTTGGGACAAGTGTCCCTGTAATGCATAATAACATGCATTTCCTTTCCAGAATTGAGTCCTTGTGCATCTCATTCCTATTTGTAATTATTGTTCCTAGGTATTTTAAATCAGCCACATTTTCAAAATTTTCCTCATTTGTCATTAACTGTCCAATTCCATTATATAATGTATTCTACATATTTAGCTTAATTGATATTTACTTCCAGTCCCAATTTCTCATGTTACTTAATAACGATAATATTATTATTTAGTTGACTGTATGAAGATTTTTTCTGTTTTAAAAATAGTGAAATTAAAATATTTATATCATAGTGTATACAAATTCACTGATACTTTGTATCAGAATATGATTTCAGTCGCATTGTACATTGAATTATTTACGGTATCTGTTTGCTTTTAATTTTAAAGTTCGCAACGTAACTTGTTGTTTCTTTTTTTTTCAGGTAAGTGTGAAATTACTTTTGAGAAATGCTTGCTGAAGGCGTAAGTACAGGATTGTTTTTGCCTCCATTTTATTTAATCACTTTTTATAAATAGTATTAATATAGTAATGATCATATAATTTACACCCCCAAGGTCTTGTGGTCACAGTTGGTGAGGTCCAGAGTTCGATTCACACAAATGTTGTCGGCTTCGGTGGTCTAGTGGTTATGTTTCTTGTCATGGGTTCAAATCCGGCCGGGATCAAACGATTTTTAGAATGAAAAACTCCAAGGAACAAGTCCTCCGAGAGTACCGAGTCTGAAGATTTTCAGCTTCGAAAACAACCTCAAGGCTAAATTAGTGCCTGTGCGAAAATTTTAACCGTCCTTTCCCATCCAACTAATACCTTAGTTACCTACTAGATGTCTCATTCAGGCGATATGCTTACCACATGTCACTCACTGTCATAATTAGGGAAATAAGCGTAACCCGTAGCGTAGTGGTTAAGGCACTGCACTACAAGCTGGAAGGTCGAGGGTTCTAGTCCCAGTGGATCAGGATTTTTAAACTGACCCAAACCTTCTGGCGGCACTATGGCCCTGGGTCGACTCAGCCTCTAACGGAAATGACTGCCAGACGCTTGTTCTGGGGTAAAGACGGCCGTCACGCAGGGCTGACAACCTGGCTGACATCAAGTGCCGATTTTCCAGAAAAGTGGGAGCCCTAACCTCCTCCTGAGGCCTGTAGTGGGATACCTTTACCGTTGTATTAGCTCGGTTAAGAAACTGCCTTCCCAGCAGGATATAGATATATGTTATGTTCTGGCAGCGTTAACTTACATACAATTATATAGCATATGTACACCGTCTGTCAAAGGAAACTAAAATAAATTTGAAGATCGAAACACAATGGGCTGATATCGTGTGTCTTGTGTTCAGAATAAGTTTTCTAGGGGCTGTACAACATATGTCGAGTCGGAGGAAGATCTGGCGTCAGCAGTAATTATTGAGCACACACCAGGTCTTGTGTGGCGTCGCAGGTACACTCCGTGCAACGAACAACAGGGTCGCCACGTGTAGTTCAACACCTAGAAGTGTGTAATACTTTTTCTGAAACACAACACACACGATATCAGCCCATTGTGTTTCCAACTTCAAACCTATTTCATTGAAATGTTACGTTTCCGGTCATGGGTTCCTTATCAAAACTTTATCTTCTAAGTCCCCTCTACAAGCCCTAGAAGTCTGAAACACCCTGTATATGTCCAGTGCTTCTCACGTCAGCTTAGTGTGATGGTGTTTGAATTATACATCTGTCAAAGTCTGTGCCTCTCTTTAGAGACGCGATGTACCGTAAAACGGGGTTACTTTGACGCGAGGGGCAACTTTCACAGAGTTGGGGCTTCTTTGACATTTTAAATTTCTTGCGTGTTTTGGGCTATTTTGACAACAATTCAATGGTGTAGACATTTCCTTGAAGACGCACGAATAATGAAGTTGTTTTAAAAGAGGATGTTAATTGTTGGAGACACATCTGTGTCACTTTCAACAACAATGAATTCCCAGCAAGGATAAAATTGTGATTTTCGGTTTTACAGGGGTAAGGACTGGATTTGTTGTGTAAGATGCAAGCTCTGGGTCTGTGGTGTGTGTAACAGAGGATCGAACAATTCTCAATATGAATGTGAACTATGTGAAGATGAGATGTGAAAATCTGTTTTTTTTTCTACTGTTGTTTCAAAAATTGACGTTTTCTAATTAATTCCTGATTGTCTAACTACAATAATTATATAATTTTTGTGTTCTGTTGCGCGTCAGAATTGATAAAGAAGTTTAAGTTTATTTTGTGAAATTACAATTATAAAAACATTTGTAGTGAGGTTGTTTACAATAAAAATATTTATAAAAAGATAAATTGGTGTCAAAGTAGTGCCTACAGTGGGTCTACTTTGAATTATAGTGAAAACAAATGTGATGTCAAAGTAGCCCCAGCACATGGGCAAAACAGACCTAAACAAAACTCATTGTTGCCCTACTGAGTTTGTATTTGAGGAGAACAGCACCAAATGGGATTTGTAGTCTAAGGTTCAATCCGTACAATAAATCATACATTCAATTTTTTCGGCATAAATCGTACCAGATAGACCTTAAAAACCTTCAAAAATATGTCAAAGTAGCCCCGTTTTACGGTAATTGTATCGAGTCTGCTAAATCAGAGAGGTGGTATAAATTTTATTATCGGCAGAAATGAAGGTGGAAGTCAGTCAGATGCGTAGGAAGTTGTATAGTTGTCGTCGCTTGTACACTTATTACATTTATAGGGGAGAGTATTGAAAGATTTAGCATAGCCAGGTGAAGAACCTGAATAGCAAAACACTTGTGTTTACATACAGGATACACTAAACATATATATTCACGCTTCCGCTCGTATAAAATACAGCGCTGAAAATGTAATGAAGTGGGTCAAGGGAAATTGTCCTCGTACTTCCTGGAAAACTGACCTCAGTTAGTAACACAAGTTTTACTGTAAGTACATCCGTCCGTCTCTCTCTCAATTACAATTGATTTTTGTTCAAAAAACTTCGTTAATTATATATATATTGCAAATGCCCCAGGTTGTCTCTCGACATTCCTGGTGTTCTCTCCTGGCATGGCGTACTTCTAACCCACGTCTGAGGTTGGGGCGCCTGGAAGGCGGGGTTATGTTGCCCCGATGATATGATGGGTGATGATGATGATAGTGGTGCGCCAGGAGAGTCCCTAATCCTAAGCTTAATCTAAGATGAATATGAATGATGATGATTGCGATGGCCACATGATTTCAAAAATAAATGTGTGTCATCCAAATTTGAAATCCCTGTCCCGACAGGTCGTGCCGGGTGGTGTGGGGCGCCTGTAACGTTAGAAGTTAAATAACAATGCAGAAGTGCTCATAAAAATGAATGATTAGGTGATTGACTACATTTGTACATCTCTACGTGGGGACAAGTGTGCTCCCTACCGGGAGTTACTTAACCAGTTACACTTATTACCCTACAGATGGCAGCGAGTGATATGTTGTTAGCACATCGCCTCGAAAACACATCTAGTAGATAACTAAAGTATTGTAGGATGGGAAAGGACGATACATTTTGCACAGAGGTTCTAACTAAGGGTTGAGAGTCTTTTACGAGCCAAAAAATGTTCAGAATCGGGACTCGTGGCTTCAAGTCCCTGCCGGAAAACTTGTTCCTTGGATTTTTTCATCGTAAAAAATTCAAGGGGAAGCAAATGGTTCGTACGGCCACGAGAAGGGTACCTTAATGTATACCTTAATAAATCTCGAGAAATTCCACTGCGACTTTTTTAGCAGCTCTGCCAGCAAGTCCTAATCCTACGTTCTCGTCGTGCTCCCTGACTGCAGTCGTAATAGACTCTAGCTAACAGGATGGGACGAAAGGCGAGTTCTCAGCGCCTTAAAACTGAGACCTGTCGGCTAAGGGAGGAAACCCTAAAAAAAAAAACAGGTCCTCCGTGTCTAGGGGTTAGGCGTCAGGCTGGCAACCTGGCCCTGGAAAAAAGTATATCGCTACGTACTTCAGTAAAATATGTCAACTGGATGGATTTAAATATAACAGACTTAAGCTACGAAAACGGACCTTTGCTATTGGCACATGGAATGTTCAACGCTTGAATATCAAAGAACAAGAAGTAATAGATGAGAGAGAAAATTCAAAACACCCCGCAGAGGCAGGGAACTGAATCCCTAGACCACCGAAGTGAAGGTGGGTCCCAGACTCGTGAAGGCGTGATTCTGCTGGGATTGAATATTGCCCACGCAGCGCAGAACTAATTTGGACCGAGGGAGGTGTAAATGGATAATTACTTGTTTATTTTAATGACCGTCGCAGGTAATTACTTAGTGAACCAGTTTCCACTCCACTTAACACAATCACCTTACACATAACATGCTCTGCTCTTCCAAAATATTTACAATCATTTTCATCAATTTCCCTTTACTTTTCACACATATAAGGAGGAAGAATCTTACCTTGCGTCGTAGGTAAACTATTGTATTCTTTATTATTATTATTATTATTATTATTATTATTATTATTATTATTATTATTTTACAGTCTTCTTCTTCTTCGTGGATTAGGCCTGTTGGCCTGTTTTGACATCAGCAAGTTTTAAAGCAATCTTCACATCTTCTTGTAGGTCTTCCTGCAGTTCTACTTCCTTCTGGGTTGTACTGTAGACCTAATAATAGTTTAGCGAGTATATTTTCCTTCCTGTTAATTTGGTTAATTCATCTTCTTTTATGGTGTTACCATTTCTCTCTCCCTCTCTCTGTCTGTCTCTCTCTCTCTCTCTCTCTCTCTCTGTCTCTCTCTCTCTCTGTCTCTCTCTCTCCCTCTCTCTTTCCGTATGGCCCTAATAATAATAATAATAATAATAATAATAATAATAATAATAATAATAATAATAATACACACCTATTAGTCATAGGGGTGGACTATCATCCAGCCAGCTCAAGTCTCGTAGCCTTGCGCCAAGGCATAATGCCTTAAACACTCGTGTAAGGAGATTATTGTATCATACATTTACGAAATATATATCATCATCATCATGAACAAATTCGTTTTAGGCCATGTGGCCTGTACGGTAAACCTACCGAAGATGGTCTTGATCTTTCCACCGATGTTTTGGTCTTCCTTGGTCCCTATGTCCAGTTGGGGTATATTGGAATGCCAATTTTGGAAGTCTATTTCTTGCCATTCTTCTCAGATGATTGTTCCATTCTTGTTGGTATCTTTGGATATCTTCATTTAAACTTGCTACTCCAAGTTTTCCTCTGATAGTAGTGTTCCTTTGGTGATCCAGTCTATTAACTCCTAACAATGATCGTAAGAAGCGCATTTGGCTTACTTGAAGTGTATGAGAGTTTCTTTTATTTAAAATCCAAATTTCACTTCCGTATTTTAGAGCAGCTTTTGATGTGACGTTATGTAATCTTAGTTTTGTCTCTGTCCTCATCTGTTTACCAAAATGTCTTCGTATTACCCCATTCATTTTATTATATTTTTGTAATTTTGAATCAATGTCACTCTTATACTCTGCAAATACACTTCCTAAGTAAGAGAAATCTGACACTTGTTCTACGAAATATATATATAAAGTATAATTCAAATTAAAGAAGTTACAAATTTCTCTAATTTATTTATTCTATAAAAATGTTAACTTTAAAGGTGGGTTGTTGATTGTAATAATTTAGATCACTAATATTTGCCGCGACTCTGATGACTCCCTTCAGGGGAATGAGGCAAAGTTTCTTACATGAATAAGTAACGACACTTTGTTAACAGTTAAATTAAATGTTATTTTATTAAAGTTTTCACTTCTGTTTAGATGAATCTTGTAAATGTTCAATAATTTAAAAGATTCCGTCTTAAATTAATACATTTCACTTATACAAGATTATTACTTCACATATGTAATGGATGACTTATTTCCAACGGTTAATTTTTCACTAACACATTATTTCCACTTTATGGATTATGTATATTCAACATGAATGGAATTTATACATCAATATTATTTTCCATAACTTTGACACCATTTTGTCAACTAATATCAAGAAATGAACACTAATTATCTTATTTTTCGATGACTCATTATTTTACACGTCCAACTTCTTTCAAGTGTTGTAGCCATCTTGTTGTTCTGGGAAAAAATCCCATTTCATTTCTGTTATAACCTGGAAGTTCTGATTGGTCCAACTGAAAAGGAAGGAGTACTACTGGCTGACTCCCATCCAATTCGTCCAATCGCATTTATTTGTTTATAAAAAAATACCAATTCAAATATTTAAAGTATTTTTACGTACATTAAGTCAGTTAGAAATACATCCAACAGTTTGTATACTTATAAACAATTTGAATTCTGTAAATAATCATTATTTCCATTCTTACTAGAAATAAGTATAATTGTATTTAAATATTAAATAAAAAGCCCTTATTATTTTTATATGGCGATAAATATCCGGTTTATAACTTTTAAGTATTTTGTAAGACAGTCGCCATGTTGGGAGTCACTACACGTAAACTTAAATCATATGTGATGAACAGAGAAAACATTAATTTCACCCACATAACTTGTTCACTGTTTGATTT
Organism: Diploptera punctata; assembly: GCA_030220185.1. NCBI lineage: Eukaryota > Metazoa > Arthropoda > Insecta > Blattodea > Blaberidae > Diploptera > Diploptera punctata. Next base: position 619,239 of record JASPKZ010003045.1, on the reverse strand, counting down.
TAGTAGAATTTATGATCTGAACATTTTGCTAAACAGATTAAACTGTTAAATAAATTCCAGTTTCCGTTTGATGTTTTCTAAGTTAAAAAACACGAATGGGATTGTGTTCATATATCGAGCTGTCTGCATGAAGATATTTGTGTGTGGAACCAGCTATTTAAATATTGATCAGCATAGTTTTGGTAACTTAATTTTCTTGTGGGACGCGGTATGTAAATTGTTTTGTCAGTCTTGGCGGGGGCCCCGCCTGACAGGTGTTTGTTCTCTACGTGACTACCTCTAAGGGCCGCGTTTGGCCCTCTCAACTCTCCTTCATATTTACAAAAATTCATCTCTCTCTCTCTCTCTCTCTCTCTCTCTCTCTCTCTCTCTCTCTCTCCTCCTCTCTCTCTCTCTCTCTCTCTCTCTCTCTCTCTCTCTCTCTCTCTCTCTCTTTCCAGCGCATTTTTACTACAATTAGTCCATCTTTTGAAACAGTATATAATTTAAATACCTAGGAATAATACATAATATTTTGTTTTGTTTAGAAGAATATTCACAGTTCAGCCTCAACAAATTGACCTTCTCCAGTTGTATCGGTGCTGAACATCCTCATGTGTACTCTCACACCGTCCATACAACCTTCGTTACTTCTTACCTTTCTTATTTTACCATCTATTCTACACTCCAAGATCTTCTAGGGATTGTATCAGTTCATCCTTTTGTTGAGGTGTCCGTACCATCTTCAATTATCTTCAACACGTTTCTTTCAACTTTCATAATTTCAACGTTTCTATTTTTTTTCTTTCTAATCTGGACTTTTGCTCTGATCTTCTTCACAAATCCATAATAATAATAATAATAATAATAATAATAATAATAATAATAATAATAATAATAATAATAATAATAATAATAATAATAATAATAATAATAATAATTTTATTTATTTATATACAGAATTTTAATGTTTACACATATTTCTGTGCCTAAAGTTTTATTTTTCTTGTCCACTCGTCTCTCTCCATCCAATCCATGTTCTCCAGTCCTCTTGCTCTCATTCCAGTTCTTATTTCCTGCATCCACGAGTTTCGAGGTCTTCCTCTCCTCCTTCTTCCAGGTGGACACCATTCCAATGTTTTCCTGGGTAATCTTTCTAATCTAATAATAATAATAATAATAATAATAATAATAATAATAATAATAATAATAATAATCAGCAATTAACTAACTCACTGGCACTATCAAAGACGTAATTCAGTGACCGCGCGAACATAAGCTCTCCATACATCCCTACCTAAGCTAATATTTTCCAATCATCCCCTGTATAATTCACGTATATCAGATGATGGTTAATATTTTTCTACCACCTGATTCTTGGCCTACCTACTGGGAGATTTCCTACTGGGTTTTCTAAATGTAGATTACGTGAGCCTTCTTCAATTCCACAGTCTACGAGACTTAACTGTTCTTATTACATCCTGCAAACATCATGTTACGAAGTCTTCTCTCTTGGGTCCGAACATGTTCCTTACAACTTTATTCTCAAATGCACGTAATATTTTCTCGTCCTTTAAAGTAAGAGACCGCGTTTCACATCCATTTAATACATAACTAACTAACTATCTCACTACACTATGGAACGTGGACATTGAGGGGCGCGCGGACATACATCCCTATCCTGAGCTAATGCTTTCCAACCATTCACCTCACTCAAATAATGCTTAATGTTATTCTCCAATCACATTCATAGTTGACCTACTGGGTGCTTCTCCCTGGATTTTTATAGGAAAACCAGAGGGAAAACGCCCAGTTGGTAGACCAAGAATGAGGTGGGAGAATAACATTAACTATGATTTGAGGGAAGTAGATTATACAGGGGATGATGGGAAAACATTGACTCAGGATAGGGATGTATGGAGAGCTTATGTCCGCACTGCCATGAGCCTATGGGTTCGATAGTGCCAGTGAGTTAGTTAGAATTATCATTATTATTATTATTATTATTATTATTATTATTATTATTATTATTATTATTATGTAGGTATTATTTAAGTATAAATCTAGACGTAGTCACTCGATAAGAAAAATGCCGCTCTTTTATTTCGCGAGGATAGTAACAGAAAACAATAATACAATATCGGTGGAAATGTTTTACTTTTTAAAAGAAAAAATTGATATTGGTTAACATACTCACAAGCTTGAGGAGTGAAAATATGAACGAACCAATCAAATGCTTGAGTTTGGTCAGCCCTAACCTATAAAGGTTTTGTCTCCTAACAAATTGAGATATAAAAGTCCGCTGTTTGTATCGCCAGCACTTTTGGATTTCAAATTATTAACTTACCAAGCAGGCACTGTTTTAAATTTGTTAAATATTGTAATTTTCATTGCTACATCGATTGAAGAACGTCCAAAAAATGTTGTATATCATGAAACATCGCTGTTAGCTAAAGCGATGTTTATCCCGGTTCTGCATATCTTTAACATCCCCAGTCATCAACAAGATTTCTATTATCTTTTTCCTGCTGATCTGCGTCAGAACTCCTGTTAGAGATGCACCATCTCCTCTGCTATACAATTATGTTAGAGTACTAGAGCTTCACATCAAATCTTTAAAGAATCAACGAGGGTGTACAACTCTAATGTTGTTAATAACACGGCATGATAGGGAATATTAAGCCCACATGGTACCCACCAGTACCTTCAAGATTTTCGGGCTCGTAAAAATAAATAAATAAATGAACCTTCAAGCCTAAATTAGTGTCTCTGAGCAAAATCTAATCCGTTTTCCCCATCTAAGTAATATCTTAGTTGCCTACAAATCTCAGTGAGGCGATATGTTGACCACATGGCACTCACTGAAATATGTAGGGAAATAAACGTAAATACATGTCAATATATGTAACTGATATGGCATGGAATACATAATGTCTCGGTAGAAACAACCTGTTGTCATGTAAACTAACAGGGATACAAGGCGATTTCAAATAGAGAAACATTTGTGTCTGCTCCTGGATTGCCTAAATAGTGCAGTGGATAGTGCGCCAGCGCTTAAAGTTAGAGATCTTGGGTTCAAATGATAATGAAGTGCCAAGAGACTCCTTAACCTACATTCCAGATCATGGGCAACCACAGGAATAATTCCCATTAAAAAAATCCTATGATCTGACCGGAAATCGAACCCGGGACATCATGAACTGTAGTCAGAAGCTCTGACACTGGTCAGTTAAAACTTACAGAACAAAATGGATTCAACATCTTGATAGAATGAAAGAGAGTCGAATGCCCAAAAGAGTTTGGAAATGTAGATCTGTAGACAGGATATCCCAAGGAAGACCAAGAAGACGGTGGAATGAAGAACCGGAACAGGGCAGAAGGTCTGTGCCGTGTAGTTGATAATGATGATGATGATGATGATGATGATGATGATGAAAAAATAACAGAAAACGGTGATGGTAATCTAAGTTTAATGTAAATTCAAAAGTGTTGTTCGTCTCTTGCCACCGCGCGCACCAGGTGTTTGTTTGTTTTGTGCAGAGTCATCAGTTTAGAGATTCCAACATATTTGATTGTTGAATTAATTGAGATCTATGCTATCATAGGTCATAAAACAAAATAAGTTAAAATATACCTTCTTAGGTAAGATCCGTCGTCCTCAACTTATAAAATATGTAATCTTTATGCCTGTATACCTTTCAGAACATCCGTTCCATCTTCAGCAGGTCCCTCTTCGCTACAACATCCAGTATGATGGTTGATGCTACTGGTCCTAATGTGGTGTTGTCGTGACTAAAGCTTCTTCCTGACGATATCGTACAGTGGGTTGTTTAGTCTGGCAGTGCTTTTAATTATTAACAGCTTGTTGTCTATTTCCTTGATAATTTCCAGGTCTTCCAATATGTACCCTTACAATAGTACACAAAGAGGGAAATCCAACTAAAATCAACATACTGGAAGACCTGGAAATTATCAAGGAAATAGACAACAAGCTTTTAATAAATGAAAGCACTCCCAGACTAAACAACCCACTGTACGATATCGTCAGGAAGAAGCTTTAGTCACGACAACACCACATTAGGACCAGCAGCATCAACCATTATACTGGATGTTGCAGCGAAGAAGGACCTGCTGAAGATGGAACGGATGTTCTGAAAGGCCTACAGGCATAAAGGTTACATATTTTATAAGTTGAGGACGACGGATCTTACCTAAGAAGGTATATTTTAACTTATTTTATTTTATGACTCTCCACCTCAACGGTTTTAATAATGAATTTTATTAGTATTGACTATCAAAGGTCTGCCTATAATCTGTATACAATTTATATATTATATTTAAAAGCGTCCTCCAGAGTCATTCGAAAGCTGAAAATTTCGTCCGTTGTAGATCTTCCTCTTCCGAAACCACATTGGTAATCACACCCTCGTAGATAAAGTTAAAACTTATAGAAGAAGATACATTTAACATCTGGATAGAATGGAAGAGAACGGAATATACACTTGTAGGCAAGAGATCCCAAAGAGAGACCAAGAAGGCGGTTGAATCAAGAACCAGAACAAGGCAGAAGTCCTGTGCCGTACAGTTGTTGTTAATGATTATGAAAAATAAGTGAACATGGACGATGTAGTTAATATGTTTACCTTGGTTTAATGAGCATGCGCATTGAATTAATGTTTTCACGGTAAATAAACAAAATAAACAATTGTGTTGGCTGACCTGTGACCTTCTTCACACAATTTACATTCTCTGAGTTACTTTTATGGTCCCATATAACCACAAGAGGTCCCCCTGCAGGCTCTTCCAACACTTTATGTTGACAATGCATTTCCAATCATTTTCTCTTTTTATAGCTGTCACAAACAACACAGTTCCATGACTTTCAAATCAACCCTCCGTCACGCAGGAAATTTGAAAACTAACAAATTCCTCACCAACTCCAATTTATCATCAGGTTTACGGGATATGTCTTTCTTTTGTTAATTAACTTCCATGGAGTACTAACAGAACTATGTGAACTTAAAACTCTGAATTTCCACCGCATCACATGTTCCCTGTATTTAATACACAATTGATCTTCTTGGTGATACAATATTAAAATATATATACAGTCAATATGCCCATTTGAGTCAATAACTGGTCTTGAGAATGACAGCTTGGCTGTAGAAACTAGTTGACCATTTTAAACATTTATTGGTGAAATGGGCATATTGACTGTATATATATTTTAACATGTTCCCTGTTTAGCGCGCAGAAAGTAGTCCTTAATTGTCTAACTAACTCACTGGCACATCGAAACCGTAAGTTCACGGCCTCACGGATATAATCTCTCCGTACATCCCTATCCTGAGTTAATGTTTTCATCCTCTATATAATCTACTTCCTTCAAATCATGGATTTCACAAACTCATTATTTGGGAAGTTTCTTTGCCCCTTTTCCATCTTTGCTATGGATTCGCCCAGAGAATCTAATGGGGGACTTTTTTATGTGCGGAAAGTTTTGCCCAGTAGAACCCATGTCCGCATTTCTTGACGGTTGTATTTTTACGGTGAAAGATTGTGAATCTTTTGACTAAGGTACATTTTTTGGTCTGGCTTATCACCTTGGACCAGTCCGGCATGGGCAACCGTTTCACCAGCAATGCTACCGCCGCGCCGGCATAGTTATCGGGGTCATTTAAGCCATTCCTCCACGACAAAGTAAAGTTACGATGAAGGGCAATTCAAATACCTAGGAACAATAATCTCAAACAACAAGAATGAAGTGCAGAAACAAATTTAACATAGGCACAATTCTGGAAATGCATTCTATTATGCATTACAGGGACTCTTGTCTTACCAACTTCTCCAAAAAATATTAAATTTAAAATATATAAAAACTGTTATTCTTCCATTTACATTATATGGATGTCAAACATGGACTCTTACTTTAAGACAGGAGAAAACATAAGAGTATTTGAGAATAAAGTTCTTACGAATATTTTTGGACCAATGAGAGATGAACAGACAGGTGAATGGAGAAGACTACATAACAGCGAGCTGCATGATCTTTATATGAAACCAGTTAAGTCTCGTAGACTGCGATGAGGCACCAATAGGGAATGAAAGAGAGTAATGACAACTTGTAGTACGTAAGTCAGAGGGAAGGTATCCTGTAAGTAAATCAAATTTAAGACGTGTTGAAGAGACACGTGGTTTGACAGGTTGACGACCCAACAACTGGTCTAATTTTAATTGCTGTCCTTTGAGGAGCATTGTGTTTACTTTGGTAGCGAGCCAGGTGTAACAACTTCTGCATCTCAATAATGTGCTCAGTGTCGCCACTACACCAGTGTCTAGAGGTATAACAGACGCCGCGGAACTCGAATCGATACCTGCTACAGATAAGTTTTCTGGGACATTTTTCTTTGGTCATAAGCTTAAAACAATCAAACACGAAAAAATAAAGTGGAGCCCATTAACCATTAACACAGGGTATTCACATGAAGTGAATTTTTAAAATTCGCTGCAGTGGCTACAATTTTAGATATTTTCGCAACGAAACTCGTTATGTAAATTGAAATAAAATTTGAAAAGTATTCATAAGTAATGCCACGAGTGATTTCCAAATTATCGATAAATTCACGACTCACGAAGTGAAGAGTGAATTTATCTAGAGAATTTGGAAATCAAGAGTGGCATTTGTTAGGACTATTTAACGAATAAAATTCAGCTCTTTACTCACAAATCATTGTTTAACTATAGTTATTTTAAAATATTATATATTTAATGTAAACGGCGATGTTTGAAAACAAATCACAAATGTGAGGTTATGTTCATTCACTGCTGCTTGATCATATTTATTGCCAAATAAGATCGCAATATTGTAAGAGTGCACCCAAGTGGAGAAATAATGAAACACATCAAACTATATAGGCCTATCATAATCAACATTACGGGTTATGTGCACCGCTGTGGTCTCCAGGTAGCGTGCTGCCTTGTCACGCAGCGGGCCCGGGTTCGATCCCCGGTCGGGGCAGTTTTTCTGGGTGAGGTTTTTATCGGGGTTTTTCAACACCTGTAAGACAAATGTCAGGAAAACTTTAAGACCCAAACGGTCCCCGAAATCATATGGCCATCGCAATCTTCATCATTCATATTCATCTTAGGTTAAGCTTAGGATTAGGAACTCTCCTGGCGCACCATTATCATCATCATCATCCATCATATCATCGGGGAACGTAACCCCGCCTTCCAGGCGCCCCAACCTCAGAAGTGGGTTATAAGTACGCCATGCCAGGAGAGAAACCAGGAATGTTGAAAGACAAACCTGGGGCATTTGAAAAAAAAACATTACGGGTTATTCATTTATTTTTTAGTAAACAACTCAGTAAAATCAAGGAATCTTTTCATTATTTGCTATATTCAATGTATTTGTTGGAGAAAAATAATGTTTTGACCTGTTCAGAACATTAAAAAGGAGGAGCTTTCTTTATCACAAAATCAGGAGCTGATAAAGAGAAATCGATAAAGAGCGAGATGAAACACGATTGTCATTGGTTGTAAAACAACATTCATTGAAACGTGATTGGTCATTGACTAGCATTTGTGGCATGAGTTAAATAGTCTTTAAAAAGTTGTTGCCATTAGAAGTGTTATTGTTACATATGATTTAATTAACTACAATATATAGGCCGTTGATGTTAGTACTCCTTAAAACTTTATAATTCACTGAACTCCTCCTAAATGACCGAACCGATTTTAATGACATTTTTTGTATGTGTTTGAGTGGGTCCCTGGATGGTTACTATTCACCCTCTAAAACCATTAGGCGCAGGAGTTCACCTGAAGTCAAAATTTACAAATCGCTCTAGCGGTCACAATTTTCGATGTTTCACAACGAAACTCCGTATATCATATTAAAATAAACTGAGGTTGGTATTTGCAGAAATTGTCCCTGAATTGTTTAGATTCACCATTGGACCCGGTAGGTGGCGTTATAGGATATGTTTGTGTAATATAAGGATACTACTGCCAGCAACGGAGCCATATAAGAAAGTCATCGAAAAAAAGAAACACAGAGAAAAAGAGATCGACGAAGATATATACGCCTCAGATGCCATGGTAAACAGAGAGTGGACTGGAAGTAACCAACCACAAAGGCACAGAATCATAGGCATAGCAACACACGGATATCATCACAAAATGTGCAAAAATACAAAATTCCACCAACCGAGTGATTCGTGTGAATGCACGATATGCGACCAAAAGTGTGAGCGATACCATTACAAACAATGCAGAATATGGACAGGATCACTGAACCAACTCATAAACTTATAACTTAATGCTCTTTCGAGTGCCTCTTACCAACTTATTTATGTAATATGTGTAGTCATCTGCATTACCGACATATTCCGCGCGACAACAATGTGAGGTAATAATGCACGCTTTTTGAACCAGAACAGATGGCAATGAGGAGTTTTCTTGCGAACTTGTTAGTTAGTGAATGTTATGGTAAAAAAAGTAACTTATTTTTTATCGTCAGGCCACGACACGAGAATTGAACGTTCGGGCAGGACAACGTCTGTCGGGTTCGCTAGTATATATATATATATATTTCATAAACCAGCAAAATCTAGCAATAAATTGTATTTGCTGAGATATTAGGTTAGTATACGCAGTTCCTGGACCATGGAGTTTTTTTAATATATTTTTGTGTTTATATTTGATTGGCAGACTGAAGTCTGTTGTTATTTTATCACAGGATGATCTGTGGAACAAATCACTCTAGGGTTACAACTTACAAAGAATTATTAGGTGTGAAAATCCCAATACTCTATTAAGTTCCCAGAAGTAGCACAACCCGCTAACAACTATTATTTTTAAAACTAATTTAACATTTGTGGTTAAAGTTTTTTACTGACAGCATCTTCCTTACAAGTGGCCTTTTCCAATCTCAAGACGGTATTTTCAATCAGTCTCGTCTTCGGGCGGCATAAGGGTCTAATTTCACGTGGGCAGTAGCCAAGCATCCCTTTTGGAATTCTGTCCATTAATATATATTGTAACTAATTGCAACAACTACAGGGGCATCTCATTACTTTCAACTTCGTACAAAATTCTAACAAATATATTAGTAAGCAGACTTACTCCCTACATTGCTGACATTCTAGGAGATCATCAATGTGGATTTAGAAGAAACAGGTCTACAACAGATCAGACTTTTAGTATAAGACAGATTTTACAAAAGAAATGAGAATATAATGGCACTGTACATCAACTATATGTAGACTTCAAAAAAGCATATGATTCAATTAAGAGGGAGAAGTTATATAGTATCCTCCTGCAGTTCGGAATTCCTAAAAAGTTAGTTAGACTTATACGAATGTGTCTAAATGGCACAAAGAGTAGGGTGCGTGTAGGCAAACAATTTTTGGACACTTTTGAAATCCAGAATGGGTTGAAGCAAGGAGATGCACTATCTCCTCTACTGTTTAATTTTGTACTAGAGCATGCCATTAACTCTTTAGAGGATGAGGAAGGCTTACAACTCAATGGTATTAATAAGCTGTTAGTTTATGCTGATGATGTAGTACTATTGGCTGATAGCGAGGAGATACTAAAGGACAATACGCACACACTATAGAGTAACACTAAGAAATTAGGACTGGAAGTAAATATCAGTAAAACTAAATATATGGTCACACGTAGAAATGCATTATATATTGGAAATGGACAGCTAATGACAAATGAGGGAAATTTTGAGGAAGTGGCTGAATTCAAATACCTAGGAACAATAATAACAAATAGAAATGAGATGCACAAAGAAATTAAACATAGGCTCAATTCTGGAAATGCATGCTATTATGCATTGCAGAGACTTTTGATGTCCCAACTCCTTTCAAAAAACGTTAAGCTGAAAATATATAAAACTATTATTCTACCAGTTATATTATATTGGTGCGAAACATGGACTCTTACTTTAAGGGAGGAAAGGAGATTACGAGTATTTGAGAATAAAGTTCTTAGGAAAATTTTTGGACCAAAGAGAGATGAACAGACAGGTGAATGGAGAAGACTACATAACAATGAACTACATGGTCTTTATAGGAAGCCAGATATAATAAGAACAGTTAAGTCTCGTAGACTGCGATGGGCAGGACATGTTGCACGTATGAAGAATGAAAGACTTTTAAAGGAAGAGAAAAGATACGAATATTTGAGAATAAAGTTCGAAATTTTTTGGACCAAAGAGAGATGAACAGACAGGCGAATGGAGAATACTTCGTAACAGTGAACTATATGCTCTTTATGGCATGGAAGCTTCTTGTAGGAAAGCCAGAAGGAAAACGCCCAATTGTGGACCAATAATGAGGTGGGAGAATAACACTAGCTATGATTTGAGGGAAGTAGATTATACAGGAGATGATTGGAAAACATTAGCTCAGAATAAGGATGTATGGAGAGCTTATGTCCGCGCGGCCATGAATCTATTGGTTCGATAGTGCCAGTTAGTTAGTTAGTTAGTTCCCATAAAGAGCATAGCTCACTGTTATGTAGTCTTCTCCATTCGCGTGTCTGTTCATCTCTCTTTGGTCCAAAAAATTTGGAACTTTATTCTCAAATATTGGTAATCTTTTCTTCTCCGTTAAAGTAAGTTTCGCAGCCAGTGGATGAGGTGAGGTGTTAATAAGGTGTCGTGTGTAATTACAACGATTTTAAACCTCGCCGCTTGCTCATTATGCAATTAAATGGTTTTGTTGTAGGCGTGTCCTGCGCACCCCGGGGATGTTTCTGCATTTATTCACGAGCCTTGAAACTTCATACCAACACAACGTCCTTCATTTATTTCAAATATTTGTGTGTGTATATAGGCCTATATGTATATTAGATTATCGTAAGTAACGCCACGAGTGATTTCCAAATTATCGATAAATTCACGACTCACCAAGTGAGGAGTGAATTTATCTAGAGAATTTGCAAATCAAGAGTGGCATTTGTTAGGACTATTTAACGAATAAAATTAACCTGTTTACTCACAAATCATTATTTAAATATAGTTATTTTAAAATATTTATATATTTAATGTAAACGGCGATGTTTGAAAACAAATGAGAAACGATAGGTACGCTTCATCTGCTTCTTTTGTTTATCACTGCAACCAGATCATACTATTTAATGCCAAAGGAACGCAATATTGTAAGAATGAACTCTAGTGGAGAAAAAATGAAACACATCAAACTGTATATTAATTCATTTCTGATGTCCTATGATGTAAATATGACAGTTATATTTTTCTGGAATATTATTACCTGGGAAAAAATACATTTAAGAAAGTACAAACAGTGGTTTCCTTTTTTGGTGGTGTAATCAATTGCTACAAATGTTTTTATATTAACTCCCGCATGCGCTACGTGTTGACATTCATGCACTATATATACAATCTGTTAGCTGTATTTCTTGGGGAGGCGGTCACCGCAAAATAATGCTATGACCCATTGAGAGTGTTAAAGAGGAGGTGCTTTCTTTATTATGATAAACTTTAGTTGGTAAATTCTAGGCTAAACACGACTGATTGGTTGTAAATAAAAAATCATTGAAATGTGATTGGTCATTGACTTCTATTTGGGGCATAAGTTAAATAGTCGTGGATATAAGTTTCATTCAAAAGTTTGTTTCGGTTTTCCGTGTCATGGATCCAAGGTCGTCCCACGTGCTATTATCAAGGAATACACGTCTATTGCTAATGGTATAACAGTTACTCGAACCTATCGTTCCATGATTATGGCATGTGTGATCATACCGAAACGTTGGAATTAGTGGTCAGAAGCCAACCTTGAATCCATGACGCGATAAACCCAAGAAACCTTTCTTAATCATTATGTAGGTTATCCGTCAGCAGGCAGTTTCTTCTTAGCCAGTGGTCAATTCAATTTCCTTTCCTCTTCTTTATGAGTTCCAGCGTTGTTCTTCCTTCACCCACTCTGGCTAGCACATATTTATTATTTTTATTTTGTCTGTCCATTTTATACGTTCCATTCTTCTCAATATCCACATCTCAAAAGCTTTTCCTCATCCCGTCGTAATGTCCAAGTCTCTGCCCCATACAACGCACTTCACTAGCCTCTTCCGTAATTATTTTGCAGAAAATTCTTATCTTCTTGTTAAAAGCTTCTTTTGCCATTGCTATCCTCTGCTTTACAGTTCATGTTACTACTGATAGTACAACCCAAGTATTTGAAGCTCTCCACTTGCTCAATGGCCTCATCTTTAATCCTCATGTTTATCTTCCTATAATCATGTCCTTCGTCTTATTTATTTTTATTTCCATCTCGTAATAACATGGTGGCGCATGCAGTCTCTCACCGCTGGATTCCCGAGATCGAGTCTCGGTCGCTCCACATGGGTTGCGCGGAGCTTGGGCAGTTTTTATCGGGGTTCCTCCCGTTTTCCCTGCCACAATTTCATTCCACCATTTCTCCATACTCTTATCATTCATTTTGTTCATCTGCCCCTGTGACGTGCGTCAGGCGTGGTTGGCACAGACCTCTCTATTAGAGGGTTTCATCTAATCTCAACCCTCGACCCGACTCTGAGTTGGACACGAGTTGATATTTATTTATATTGTAAACACACCCTGTATATCTTGTTACTTTTTTCTTCGTAGCCCTGGATGTTAAGGGATGATTAGTTGTGGATAGGGATGTATGGATGCCTGCGAGGTCGATAGTGCCATTCAGGTAGTGAAGTGTTAAAAGTTGTTTAGGTAATTATCGAGTTTGCATGTTGCGGTGCACAATTAACAAATAGCGCCACTTGAAGTCTTCTAATAGGTTGATTACAGACTTGACTCGCACCTCATGAATATTTGATCGCTGCGGGTTTCTCAGAACGCTAGCGGCCACCAGATCTGTATCGACGGAGGAAATTGCCGGCCTCGTGCCCATACATCAGCCGTGGCGCCTAAAAAGAGGCGTGGCCATAAGGGCGTATCTGAAATACAAACCACAAGTGTCAGTTCCCAGTTTCCTCAGAACAAACTATTGATATACTTAACTTTCCTTTTATATTCAATTTCACATGCAAATCATTGCTAAGCAGAGGCCTCATTTTGTTACCCTAGAACGAAATTATTATTATTATTATTATTATCATTATCATTATTATTATTATCATTATTATTATTGTTATTATTATTGTTGTTATTATTATTGTTATTGTTATTATTGTTATTATTATTGTTATTATTATTATTGTTATTATTATCATTATTATTATTGTTATTATTGTTATTATTATTATTATTATTGTTATTATTATTAATATTGTTATTGTTATTATTGTTATTATTATTATTATTATTATTATTATTATTATTATTATTATTATTATTATTATTATTATTATTATTATATTATTATTATTATTATTATTATTATATTATTATTATTATTATAAAAGTCTCAATAAAATAAAAAGTATACTCGTTCAGAAATCAGAATACAATAATATTTCCACTTGGTAATTAAGTCTCGTAGACTGCGATGGGCAGGACATGTGACACGAATGGGAAATGAAAGAGGTGCATGTAAGCTTCTTGTAGAAAAACCAGAGGGAAAACGCCCAGTTGGTTTACCAAGAATGAGGTGGGAGAATAACATTAACCATGATTTGAGGGAAGTAGATTATACAGGGGATGATTGGAAAACATTGGCTCAGGATAGGGATTATATAGTGCTTATGCCCGTGCGTCCATGAACCTATGGGTTCGATAGTGCCAGTGAGTTAGTTAGTTAGACACTGAAAATGACCAAGGGATTAAGCCTGTTGGCTCGTTCCGGTTTCATGAAAGCTAGAATTGTTAAAATTGTTCAGACATATATATATATATATACGTGCGTTGCTACTCCAGATAAATTAAATATTAAAGTTAATTAAATGGTACGTTATACGCTGAGACGAACCTCCACCTCAAATTGTCGGATTTTACTCAATTTTTGTTAATACCTACCTCAGTTTATTTTAATAGGATAGGATGTAAAACAACAAAAATTGTGATCGCTAGAGCGATTTTAAAATGTTCACTTCAGGTAAACTCCTACACCTAACGGTTTTAGAGGGTCTAATTGTGAATCTAAGGCATCCAGAGATCCACTCAAACACACACAAATTTTTCATCAAAATCGGTCCAGTCGTTTAGGAGGAGTTCAGTGGCAAACTCAGGTAGAGAAGAATTATGTATACAGTATAAAGATATGATTAAGAAATGTTTTTTTGGTTTTCCGGGTCATGGATTCAAGGTTGGCGTCTGGCCGCTGATTGCGACGTTTCGACATGATCCTACCGAGTTACTAGTATAGGTCTTAAATACCATCAGCAATACGTATCTGGCACGCTATTGGACAGTGGCTGGTGTTAACTGTTAATGTTAATTAGTTAAACGCATAGAGTTTTCATAGCGGTCCGTGTAGGAAGCCGAATACCAAAGGGTTCACCATGTTCTGTGTTGTCTAACCGTGGTATCTTCTGTTGTTTTGGAGATGACATGATAGGCAGCGAGTACAGTTTTACACGTGATGGTAATTTTTGGGCATCATCCCGGATGTTCACAGAGTGTGGTATTTTCTCAATTTCTATTGCTTCCCTGTAGATTCTTTGAGTTTCGTTGATCTAATTTAGCCAAGTTTTTGATTCTGTGAGGCCATATATATATATATATATATATATATATATATATATATATATATATAGTTCACCGCTATGGTCTCGAGGTAACGTGCTGCCTTGTCACGCAGCGGGCCCGGGTTCGGTCCCCGGTCGGGGCAGTTTTTCTGGGTGAGGTTTTTATCGGGGTTTTTCCTCACCTGTAAGACAAATGTCGGGAAAACTTTAAGGCCCAAACGGTACTGAAATCATATTGCCATCATCATCATCCTTATCATTATCATCTTCCTTCACCGGTGTGGAAAGCAACGGGAAGCAATCACACCTACAATTCCCTAGTAAAGCTACAAGCATAGCATGAAAATGCTATGATTGCAGTGAAGGACCTGCCTTCGGACAGAATTACTATGGATGTATATATATATATTCATTGCAATTTTCGATATATTTTAGAGGATTGATGAATAAAATGTATAAACAATTATTTCAAAAGTAATTTTGTGAGAACAGCTTTATTCCTTCAGAATTCAGTAAAAATACTTCCATTTCATGAGGTAATGGGTAAATGGGTAATAATTATATACAAATAAAGTGTGTATTTTTGAGATTACGAAACGGGTGAAGGGCGCACGAGCGAACGATTGCGGGGATTTTCTCGAGTTTCGTAATAAAAACACACACGAGTAGCACAACTTTTATGCAATTCTAGAATTATAAAATGACGGTAGATTATAAAAAATGCAGGTGCATTTTAAAACTAATGGCTATTTCTTTGTATCACATGATACGAGTTTGACGTAGTAAGGTATTATAAAATGTTCTACGCAAATAACCAACTCGGAGGTTCATGGCTACTATTTCTTCCCACAGTTCCTTACCTTCCACCTCACTGGGTGCTTTCCCTCTGGTTTTCCTACAAGAAGTTTGTTTGTCCCCATTCGTGTCACGTGCCCTGTCTATGAGACAGCATCTGGTTTCCCATAAAGATCATGTAGCTCACAGTTATGTTTCATTTTCTTAATTTCCCTGCATTTTCGTATCTTTGGTCCATACATTCAGCTGATTAACACTCACTTTTCTTAAAGGAAGAAACAGAATGTTTTGAATCCACGCAGTACATCTACGTAGTACGTGGAAAATCGCTACTTATTACTTACTTACTTACTCACTGGCACTATCGAACCCGTAGGTTCATGGCCGCGCGGACATAAGCTCTCCATACATCCCTATCCTGAGCTAATGCTTTCCAATCATTCCCTGTATAATCTTCTTCTTCTTCTTCCTTCCAAGTATTAGGCCAAGGCCTGTTACGATCCTATAGAAAATTTCCCCTCCAACATTCGAGGGAAATTCTCGTATAAGACTTGAAAGCATAATAATAGTCCCTTCGATTGGTTGCTGGCCAAAGGAAGGCAAGACAAGTGATGGGGCTGCCATCTTATAGCCTCTGGTCAGGCTTTTCTGGAGAAGAAAAGAAAATAAAGTAAAGAAGAAATGGAAGAAAGGAAAGACTCCCTAGCCCTCGGATGCCCTAATAGCGTCGGGGGTCGAAAAAAACAAGAGTTAACCAAGAGAGGTTAGATAGTAAAGTTAAAAGAGTGCAAAACACAAGTAAGTGGAAGAAATGTTTTGCACAGCTTGGGCACCTTGTGGTCGCCATCCACATATCCCCTAGATGAGGACCCCTGAGGGTCCTGTATAATCTACTTCCCTCAAATCATAGTTAATGTTGTTCTCCCACCTCATTCTTGGTCTACCAACTGGGCGTTTTCCTTCTGGCTTTCCTACAAGAAGTTTCCAGGCACGTCTTTCATTCCCCATACGTGCAACATGTCCTGTCCATCGCAGTCTACGAGACTTAACTGTCTTCCTATAAAGACCATGTAGTTCATTGTTATGTTGAGCCTTTGGCATGGGTTCCCTGAAGTAGTCCCCGCCCGGAGAACCGAATGGGGGACTATTTGACCTCCGAAAAATTTTACCCCAGGTGAACCCATGTCCGCATTTCTTGACGGTTGTATTTTTACGGTGAAAGATGGTCACTCTTTCGCCCAAGGTACTTTTTTCGTCTGGCTTATCACCTTCGACCAGTCCGGCATGGGTAACCCTATCGGCAGCAATGCTACCGCCGGCATAGCTCTCAGGATCATTTAAGCACGCAAGCCACTCCACCACGACAAGGTAAACATACCATGGAGGGATCGCTACTTATACAAAGGCTATTTTCAGTTTAACGTTTTTTTTGAGACAACAGGAATCCTTGTAACGCATAATATCATTGTTTCAATATTTGAGCCTAATGTTTATTGGCGAATTGCGAAGGTATGAAGCTATACATTTTTTTCATGAAAATACTTTTAAAAAATACAGATCTTCACCGTTTCTATCCAGCAGGACCTATATATATATATATATATATATATATATATATATATATATATGTATATATATGCGTGTGTGTGTGTGTGTGTGCGTGTGTAATATGTGGGTCCATTAACGCTCTAGCGGCCACAATTTTTGTTTAATCTAAATCAAACTTAGCACATAACAATTAATTTAAAAAGTAAAGTAGAATTATGGCACAAAGAGTAGGGTGCGTGTAGGCAAACAGCTTTCTGACACTTTTGAAATCCAGAATGGGTTGAAGCAAGGAGATGCACTATCTCCTCTACTATTTAATTTTGTACTAGAGCATGCCATTAAATCTTTAGAGAATGAGGAAGGCTTACAACTCAATGGTATTAATAAGTTGTTAGTTTATGCTGATGATGTAGTACTACTGGCCGATAGCGAGGAGATACTAAAGGACGACACGCACACACTATTGAGTAACACTAAGAAATTGGGACTGGAAGTAAATATCAACAAAACTAAATATATGGTCACACGTAGAAATACATTATATAATGGAAATGAACAGCTAATGACAAATGAGGGAAATTTTGAGGAAGCGGATGAATTCAAATACCTAGGAACAATAATTACAAATAGGAATGAGATGCACAAAGAAATTAAACATAGGCTCAATTCTGGAAATGCGTGCTATTATGCATTACAGAGACTCTT
This sequence comes from Diploptera punctata, assembly GCA_030220185.1. NCBI lineage: Eukaryota > Metazoa > Arthropoda > Insecta > Blattodea > Blaberidae > Diploptera > Diploptera punctata. Next base: position 601,551 of record JASPKZ010003045.1, on the reverse strand, counting down.
GAATGTCCCAACTCCTTTCAAAAAACGTTAAACTGAAAATATATAAAACGATTATTCTACCAGTTATATTATATGGGTGCGAAACATGGACTCTTACTTTAAGGGAGGAAAGGAGATTACAAGTATTTGAGAATAAAGTACTTAGGAAAAATTTTAACCAAAGAGAGATGAACAGACAGGTGAATGGAGAAGACTACATAACAATGAACTACATGGTCTTTATAGGAAGCCAGATATAATAAGAACAGTTAAGTCTCGTAGACTGCGATGGGCAGGACATGTTGCACGTATGGGGAATGAAAGACTTGCATGGAAGCTTCTTGTAGGAAAGCCAAAGGGAAAACGACCAGTTGGTAGACCAAGAATGAGGTGGGAGAACAACATTAACTATGATTTGATGGAAGTAGATTATATACAGGGAATGATTGAAAAGCATTCATTCAGGATAGGGATGTATGGAGAGCTTATGTCCGAGCGGCCATTAACCTACGGGTTCGATAGTGTCAGTGAGTAAGTAAGTAGAATTCTTTAACCAGCAAAATCTGACCATTGGGTGTAGGAGTTCTCCCGATACGAAAATTTAAAATGACTCTACTTGTTGCAATTTTCGATGTTTCGCAATGTAACTCAATATATGCTATTAAAAAAACGAGGAAGGTGTTCCCAAAATATCAGTAGAATCCAACTATTATAACGCAGAGTGCACCCGAAACACGAGACCAAAGGAAAAAAACATATTTTCATTGCGATCCGATACGTTTTAAGTAATCTAGCATCAGAAGTTGATATCCTCCAATTTAATATAACGAATATATATTCCGTAAACCAGAAAAATTTAACCATACATTATATTTGCTGAGGGATACGCATTCCTGCGGGACGGACGTTAGTGTGTTGTTATAGATACGTTTAGTCTAAAACTGTATAAATGTAAGCTTCTGTCATCTAGCGACAATATTCCAAACCTCTCGCTATCCGATACTGCACCGGTAATGCAACAATTTACCCGAATATAAAAATCTCTCCTGAGCAATTTTTGTTATATATATATATATATATATATATATATAGAATAGAATAGAAGATTTTTTTTAAAATAGAATATATTTATTTAGCCTGGTGGAGTTAAGACCATGTGGCCTTCTCTTCCACTCACCAGGACAAACATATGTTACATTTAAATACAAAAAAATACAATAATAGTCATACTAAACAATTAATTATCTGTCAAATTGAATAATAATGAAAATAATGTCTAATAATACAATAAAATTAAATACAATTAAAATTAAATTAATGATAGAATGAATACAGAAAGGAATAACAGCTCGAATGTTACTACACATAAAAAGAAAAGAAAAAGAAATACAAAGTAATAAACTATAATGAATTAATCTATCGCTTATTATACAAGACATTAGGCGAATATATTGACAGATCTTAAAACTATTTTTTATTCTTCTTCTTCTTCTTCTTCATGAAATTAGGCCTTTTGACCTGTTTTCACATCAAGTGGGATTTAATGAATCCTCTCATCTAGTAAATGGGCGT